>APFE031162154.1:0-19400 GCA_000404065.3 Pinus taeda | reverse complement strand
TTTTCTGCAAGCTAGCTACAATAGAAGTAAGAATGACCCTAATCTTTACACCATGAATGATGAAAAAGGGTGCGTAGTGTTGATTTCATTATATGTAGATGATTTGATAATAACAGGTGATGCTACATATCTAATCGATGAAATAAAGGAACAGATGTCACAGGTGTTTGAAATGAAGCACCTCGGTGAACTTAGATACTATTTAGGTCTTGAGATCTGGAGAGATTCAGGTCAAACATTTCTGTCTCAAGTGAAGTATGTCAAAAGCCTGTTAGAAAAGTTTAGAATGGATCAGTGTAAGCCGACACCGATACCACTACAACAGAACATTAAATTGCAGTGTGAGGATGGCTCAAAAGCGGCGGATGCAACACTTTACAGATAGTTGGTTGGGATTCTAATCTACCTAACCACCACTAGACCTGATTTGGCTTATGCAGTCAGTGTGTTAAGCCAATTTATGTCTAAGCCACTCGAAAGCCATTGGAATGCAGTGAAGAATGTTTTGAGGTATCTACAAGGTACTGTAGATTATGGAATTATTTACACTAACTCTTCTGATGTTAGATTGGCAGGATTTGCAGATTTAGATTGGGAAGGAAATGTAGATAATCACAGATCTATAATAGGTTATGCCTTCAGCATTGGATCCAGGGTGATCACATGCAGTAGCAAGAAGCAGAACACAGTCTTTTTGTCCTCAGTGGAAGCAGAGTATCAAGCCATGTGTGCAACGACGTATGAGGCAATTTGGTTGCAGAGACTTCTCCAGGATGTTGGGGAAGAACAGAAAGACGCAACAACAATCAGATGTGACAATCAGAGTTCAATCAAGCTGGCCAATAATCCGGTGTTTCACAAAAACACGAAACATATTGATACACAGTTTCACTTTGTCAAGGAGAAAGTGCAATCTAAAGAAATTCATTTGGAATATTGTAATACATGTGATAATGTTGCGGACATTTTCACAAAGCCTCTTGGAAAAGTAAAGTTTCAAATGTTTAGGGAGATGTTAGGCATATATGTGAACCCATTCTTCATTAAGGGCGAGTGTTGAAGATAATGGAGAATATCCTAGAATATGTTGAGTTGGTTCATGTAACCTCATGATAGGAATTAGTTTTTATTTCTTAGGACGTTGTTCTAACTTCCCTAAAACCATGTTTTCTATTTAATGTGTAATGTGTATGAACAATGTAAAGCATTCTGCAGAGCCAGACTCTCTTGGTTTAGGCTCTCTTTCGTAGAGCTGACCAGTGGGTTTTATTTTAATACAAACATTGCCATTTTTATCAGTTGTATCATTGATGATTGTATGTATAATGTATGCTTAAATTTGTATCATCATCATGTACATGTTTTAGTTTCTAAATTGAATTTCATTATTATATAATATAATGTGTCTTCTTTTCAGGGTCGATATGTCATGTGTTGGATACTCGTATTTTTATGTCTTGTGTTGCTTGTGTTATTGTGTCATATGACTTACACTTAGTAAAAGTAAAAATTTTGATTCTTTGTTTGGTATAAAAAAAATTGTGTTTAATTTTTTTTGTCATTTGAGCTTTTATAATTGAAACATACTTGTTACTCAGCAACATTATATAATATAGATTATGCATATTTTTATTTGATTTTTAAATTTAAATTAAAAATTAACCATCATTCTTTACAGCGATTGAGAATCCACCTAATTATCAATTATTTACAAAGTTCAAACATCTTATCATTATAAAATCCTTAGGATTGCTAACATCTTTTATCACATAGCTTTCATGATGTAACTCCATGCTCTACGCCCTCAACTGAATATAACATTTTAATTTTTTATACATTACATTGTGTGTGTATACTCAGAAGGGCAGAAAATAATAAGGCGCAAAGTAGATATCCACTACGAACTATAAGAGAAATCTAGTTAGAGCTGTGAAGGGCAAGGGAAAAAATTAATAAATAAAACATAAGGCAGAAATCCAATGGCAACCATGAGCTGAAAATTTTAAATCACAGGCCAGAAATCTAGTCAGAACACTGAGCGACAAAGTACAGGACATAAATATAATTATAATATTCTTTGTCCATGGGAAAATATAATTAGAATATATATTTATAGATGAGAATAATGGTATTTATGGTGGGTATTCAGTATGTTGTGATTAAATAGTTTAATGTTATATATGGAGTTTAGTGTTGTATTATTAATATAATAATTGTTTTATTATTGGGTGTATATGTATATGGTTTGTTATAATTTAATTGAAAACTATTATTTAATTTGATATGGAAGAGATGTTGTAATGTTAAGTACATTTTGACTCAATTAAATTATATCAAAGTTAAAATTAAATTAATAATTATAATTAATGATTAAATTAAGATAGATTTATTTTAATTCTAGATCTACCAAGCCTCTAGAGAGATCAAATCTCTTGAGATGTAAATTTTCTTTAGAGTGAAAAGAGACCTATACCCTCCGATCTAGGGTGGTTGTATGAAGAGATATAAAGTTTTACAACAATAAATTAAAAAAAATTATCATAATTTAGTTGTCAAAATCAATAGGAGATCACAGGAGATCTTGACCCTGAGGATCGAGGATCTGCTCCACTGGTTTCTCCTTCTCCTTCTTTCAAATTGCAAGAATTTCGACTTGTGAAGGACTAGAGTGCTGAATAAATGTGCTTTGGAAGCTTTTCTCAGATCTTTTAGTTTTGCTATGAATCTCAGCATGAGTTGTAGTTGGTGATTCTGCTGCTTGAGGGATTATGGTAGAGCCCTTCCCAGATACTGTTCCGGGTCCTATTTATGCTTGATTCATATTTTCGAATAACTTCGTCGGTGAAGGTCTCTCTCCCAAGGCTCACTGGTCCCTGCGTTTTTGTAGTTTTTGATATTGGCTTCTGTTATGTTACTACTCAATTCCTATTCTTTTTCTTAGTCATACACACTTACATAGCCTAATCATATCGATTGAAAGTGAGCGCTAGGCGCAATATTTTTTCTTGTTGCATGCGTAGGTTCTTACCTTCCGTCTTCAATACCCGACCTCCCAAAGATACAACCTATGATTTGACAACCTCCCTGGCAATGACGCAAAAATGTTGGGCACTAAGATGACTCTTTAAAATCAACTTAATCCTACCTTCATTAATATTATCAACCTAGGATTCGTCTCTGTTGGTTTAGTGGGTCCTGACCTAGGGTTAGAGTTAATTGCACCAAACAAGACCCTACACTATTGGCCCTTTCGACATCAACCCATGTAGCGCAGACTAAAGTATCACCCGAAGCAATATGGGGGGATGCTAGAACCAATTTTTTGCATCCAAAGATCAATGTGATGTCCTTTTATGCCCTAGATCTGTCTTCACATAGACCTACAAGCCCTTAGGGTTTGGTTCTGTAAATTCCTTCACATGGCCTCTAGACCTTTGCGAAGGTTTTCAATTGGCTTTTGCAGGCCGTTAACAGAGGAATCAACTACTTACGCGCACCACCCATTAGCCTTAGAGAAGAATTTACCCAGATGCCTGTAAGTATTCAATAAACATAACATTTAAATATTATAATCTTTGCATAGCTGCTTAACATGTATTTCGTTCAGTTAATAATACTTGACCAATAGAGTCACACACCAATACATAATTATTTCATAAACACATTATTTTATCACAACATATATCGTAAACACAAATAATAGAAGTAAACAGATTAAACATATGAATTTATCCAACAATATCCTTTATTGATCTTCGATATGAGGTTACAGACTCCAAATTTCCCTTCGTACTTAGCTACAGGGGTCCATGCACTCAGCTGCGGACACTACTCTAGGCCTCTGCGCACTCAACTGCAGAGATGTTTCCTCTAAGACTTACTTCTCTGTGCTATCTCTTTAAGACTCCATCTATTCATCCCATAGATGTGCCTTAAACTCTCTAAGACATGCCTATTTATAGCTTTTTAAATACAATCTGGTCTGTGAACCATGGGTGGATCTCAAAACCAACTCAACTTTACACAAATGAGGGTAAAAATCCTTTTTGACTCCTAACTACCTACACACTCCGCATCCACAATTTGGGGACACTTTACATCTTTTCTTCAAAATTTACATCAAAAGTTGGATTTTTACCCCAAAACTTACCCAGGGGATGCCTTCCCAACAGGCCTCCAACACATAGGTCATGACTCACCCTTGAGTCACTCAGCTGGTGGGGTGATCTTGCTATAAAGATCCTCTAGCTCTACTTGTACAACTGCAAGGGCCTTGTACGTAGTAGCCTATTTGACTTCTTCAACAAGCGCCTTTGTAGATGGGCCTTCTGCGACTAGCTTGATCTTTTGCTATGTTTTCTACAAGCCTGTCAACCTCTCCTGAATGTTGGTTGTTACTTGGTAAGCCTCATCTAACCAAAGTCCAAACCTGGCCTTAAGTACTGCCTCCTTCTTCTGAGCTACTTCCACCTGTGCGGGGACGTGCTTCCCCTCTTGCAACTTGGCGAGGCGTTTTGCTAGAGAAATTGAGTGCGTCGTCACCCTGACTTCATCATACTGCTTTTGCAGCTCAAAAACCTCTATGCTCAGGATCTCCAAGGTTGGATATTCTTGCAGAGTTGTCACTAATTCCATGGTTTGTTCGAATAGGGTCGAGTAGTCAATGACTGTGGCATCCAAAGTGGTCATACATTCTTTTATAGTGGCTTTTCACTACTTCCTAACCTCAGACAGAGTCGAATGTTGTGATTTGAGTTGTAGCTCATTGATTTTCATGTTGATTTCAAGTTGAACTCTCGCAACCTCTACCTTTGCATCACAGACGCCTGCAGTTAATTTTTAGATCTTGGCCTCTCGTTGTGCATCCTTATGTATGTGTAGCTCTAGCACTATTTTACACGCCTCTACCACCATGGCCACCAGCTTGGAGCTTTTTTCCTAGATAGTATCCCTTTATTTTAGGGCCTACGTCTTCTCGGTGAAAATTTATTCATTGTTCACCCAATGCTTGCTAATTAAAGTGAGAGTACACTACTCCCGAGCTCTCAATTCCTCTGTGACTCCTGCCTACAGCAGATGTATAAATTCATTGGGGAGCACTACAGTGTTCAGCGTGACATCCTTAAGGGTGCTTAAAATAACTCGTTCATCGACCATTCTGCATGTAGGGACCCTTCTAGTAGCGCAACTTATCTAAGGTCCAATGTCCGTACCAGTTTTGCAGCCTGAATTGTCCCAGGCATCAGGCTTGTTTGTGTTGCACTCACTTGACCTGCACCCACCTGTATTCTGCTAGTTTGGATCTGAAGTTTGTGTAGATCCTTTTGGACGCTCCCCAATGTCTTTATGTATTATTGCTCGAATTGTTGGAACAATTCGGTTGTAGTATCACGCACTTTGTCACCGATCTCATCAAGATCACCCTTTATCAAGGTTAAGTGATCCACCTGTGTTTTTTCCGATTTATGCTTTTTGTGGGAACCCTCCTACAATTGTTCTCTATGCTTCCTTAATTGAAATGGGGTGCTCTTCCCCTCATCTCCTCCACTGCCCTACTCAGACTACCCTTCCTCCTCGGTTTCAAGGCGAAGGATATTTGTCACTTTGCTCGAAGTCACATTGTTCTTGCTCAACCTACTCCTTTGCAGTGCATTCCTTTTCCATTCAAGCCTTCCCTTGAGCTTCCTTCTTCTTCTGCCCGGCCAACTTTTGTGCCGCCTGTTTTGCTACATTCTTCCTTTTCTTTTCAGCTAAGCTCCCTAGGCCCTTGATGTTACCTGTATCCAAGTTTGATGGGGCACGCCATTTTGCTGGCCAACGCTTGATGACCACTTAGATGGCACCCTTGGTGACCAAATACAGTAAATCGAACCACTTCTACTATGGGTCCTTTCATGGTTGAATGTAGACCCGATGAAAATCTGCCTTGAACACTACATATGCTTACAATAGTTCATATAGGGTCAAGGACAACCTTGGGTACTGCTTGATGGCCATGCGTAAGCTCTCTTCCTTCAACACCCAAAATATCTTTGTTTCTGTGACCCGTGCGGGGTCCTTCATGGCCCACAGGGAGGCAAACTGAGCGGCCTCCAACAATCCTTACATCAACGAAAGAAACTGGATATCCTCCGGCAACTCCCATGTGACCAACATGATGGAGAGTAGTAGCCACGCATAGTTGAAGGGATTTCTCTCATCCTGGACCTCGCAACAATTTGCAAGGAATTCACTGCATATGTACCATGACCAGTTAAACTGCATGCCCTTCGCTCATTGTGTAACTAACGATATCACAAGCACCAAAACCTTGTATGTGCGGCACTTCCTCATAACCTTTCAAGCCAATATTTGGGTGGCAATCTTCACTGCGTGATCATTGATGGATGTGATGGAATAGCCGTGCGCCTTCTTCTTCAAAAGCTCAAACTCATTTTTCATTTTCTCCACCAAGTCTCTTTCTCCTGTCTTTCCACAAAACTCCTTGGTCATATTCAAATTCTCGTATGACACATGCGTGATCGTGTGGATGAGCATGTCTGTGATGGGTATAGGTGCACCAAGCTATAAGTACCCACAATGCACAAGAGTAAGTAACTTCCACACATAGGTGTTGTTAATATTAGTGCAGTGATAGTGGGGCACCCACAATAGCTTCAACATCCTGGAGTTCTCCACTCTGTAGATCCATTCAACCGTTTCCAACTCAGTGACACCTAAGTTTGGGTAATAAATACACCTCATATAATTTTCTATCGCGAGGTGAGGGAACCTCTTATGGTTGGTCAGGTACCAATATTCCATTTTTAATAGGGGATCCATGCAAGGCACGAACCTTCGAAGGTCATCTGCTCCAGCAATGGGGGCGTTTTGGGTCCTTGGGTACCTTCCCCTTCCCCTCATGCGGAGGGATATATTCAAGAAACTTGGTGATGGGATCCACTCCCTTAGCATCTATATCCTCGGTGTCCTATTCAGCTTCCAAATCCAAAACCTTCTCAGGTTACTTTTCCTTCTTTGGGTTCTAAGCTAAAGTATGTTTCTTGGACAACTTGCGCATTGGTACCAACCTCTTCTGTTTGTCTTTCTTTGGTTTTTGGGTCTCTTTAACAGGGACGGGCTTCGGCCTAGGCAACCTTGATGCCATAGGCATAAGATCTAAAGCTTCCATGCTCACAACCTCTAGAGAAGCTCCTTAGGTATCATTGCAACATGGTTAGATACTCTGTCGCAGTGATGATATAGCGTGCACCTGTCTTTTTTCCTGGGGGCTGAATCAGTCCAACGAAGTCAATTGCTCATTTTTCAAATGGTTGCAATGATACCTGAGGGTTCAATGGCAGTTCGTCCCTTCGCGATGGTCTACCCATTCTCTGACATGCATCACATGCCCTACAATACACTTTGAAATCTTTTTGCAAGGTAGGCCACCATAAACCCGCATGCAAAATCTTCTACGCCATAGCCTTTCCTACATAATGTCCTCCCGCAACCCCTCCATGAGCTTCCACGAGGAAATTGTTCCTCTCAAAATCAAGCACATACCTTTGCAAGATCTCATCAGCACCCATCTTATACAAATTTCCAATGATCACTAAAAAATCTTCTGTGCACACCACTAGTTCCTTCTTTTGTTGACTAGTATATCCTTCTAGAGTTGTTCAGTTAGTCAAAAAGTGGATAATATCCGCAAAATTATTATCTGCTATGCGCACCACGAAGAGATGCATGTTGGGCAACCCTTCCTCCAAATTAGTGGGCTCCTCCCCTCTTTCGATCTGTGACAGATTGTCAAGTCCTACATTAAACATACCTGGCTTTACAATAACCTCAAAATCATATTCTTAAAATAGCAACAACAATCGGCAGATCCTTCCCCCCTACACAGGCTTCTTGAACAAGTATTTCAAGGCAGAATGATTTGTGACATCTTCAAAAATGGAGGTCATTAAGAATCCTTCCCTTAAGATATCCCACTCTGTAGTGCCATGGAGGAGCTCTATTTGTAGGTACCAATTCATAGGGATTACATCCAGATTGTGACAAAATACGTGCACCCACTCTGGCTGCGGCTCTGTTCCATAGAATTTAGTCCACTTCATTAAATGATCATGCAGATCATTTATCCCATCGTATTTCTCAGTCACCAAAACTTTTGGATGACTAAATCGCAACCTCATCATCCTTCTATAGTCTCGGCATTCATCAAAGTTGTCTTTGTGCGTACCCTACCACCGTGGGAGCGTAGCACTCAACGCTAAATCTAGTGCTTGGAAGCAATGATCCTCAGGGATTTCTCATTTAAAGCATCCAAAAACTTATATACGTCAGTTAAACCATCATAATAGGGTAAATTTCTTACCTTCGATGACACATAGCGCAATAATTTAGTCATCATGTTGTAGCGCATCATAGATACTTCATGCAACCTATTCTGCCAATGCTCCATTTCTTCATCTGAATCCGAGGTACAAGAACTTTCACTGACCCATTCAATCCTTCCATCGATTGTTGGATTAATCCAGTCTTGATCTCACACGCTTATTTTGTAAATCTGATCCAAGTCATCACCACTTTCTTCATAGTCACAGACTGGTTCTATATAGCACGATCCCTCCACAGGGTCCAATGGTAATACAATGCGAAGCGATTTCCTTTCAAATGACATTGTTCTTTTCTTTAAGTTGATGACTCCATTCATGTTGATGGCCCAGTAAATTACAAGGAGCATGGGGGTATCGATTGTTTTCATCAACAATCTCTATTACTTCAAAATTAGGTAATGTGCTCACACCTTCGATATATACTACTACTCCATGTAACCATCCCATGGGGATGATCTTATGTTGGTTTTCCATTCTAAGCTTGATCAGATACCACCGCATTGCAGGTCTCCCCATCCTCTCCCATGTTTGTTTGGGTAACACATTCATGTTAGAACCCAAATCCAAAATAACTTGTTCCATCTCATAATCTCCTATTTACCTGGTGATCCTCATCTCACACACTGTTCTTGCCTTATGTTTGTCGATTTTTTGTACTATGCAGTCTCCATCAAGATTGTTTTCTTTACCAACATAGTTCTTTATCAACTAATGTAGACCCTTCACAACCTTGCTATCACACATAAGTTTCATGCAAGTTTCCAGGAATGTGGTAAGTACAAAGGGATCAACCTCTATAGGTGCGCTAGTCTCTGCTACTTTGTTCTGACTTCCTGAAGTAGATACCTCAGCGAAGCTTTTCTTGGCTTCCATAAATGTTTCCTTCACGTGTGCCAGATCAAAACCTACTTCCTTTTTTGGGGCCTTGCCAACCCGTCCGTCTTCTTCAAGTTGTTTCCCATTATCATCCCCCATTGTTACTCTTCTTCTTATCACGATATTACATTTAGATCTTCCTCGTAGGGCTTATATCTCATCATTTGTATGTTCTGTGTAGGGTGTTGATGTTGTGCCTTCTTCTCTTGCATCTTAGCTATCAATGCAGGGCATTCTTCGATAGTGTGATCAAACTGAGTATAATATTGACATGATGAATGTGTCTGATTCTAACACTCCCGCGCGTAGTGCCCTCGCATCCCACAACGATAGAAAATAACCTAACCACGACCTCTACTAGGTCCTCCTCCCCCTCGGCCTCGTCCTCAGCCCTGATATACTCCACGCACTCCCCCGGCACCATGATCTGTAAGTCGAGTTTCTTCTTGCATTCGATACGTAGGCATTCTTTCCATCATCAATTCGTAGCTACGATAGTGGCGTTCATCATGGCCCACCGATTTGCAGAAATTACAGAATAATTGTTGTGGCATTTGAACATACTTTTACAGCAAATGGAAATTATTCGTTAGATGTTTTCCAGCCACCTGACAAATAGCGCACCATAGCGCAGACCCCACACTCAGTCTTGCTAGAGCTTCCTACCTCAAGGGCATCAATCACCCCCTATAATATAATTCGTGAAGATAGGGCAGAGGTATTTATCATGCCCCTGGCTCTTACACTTGAGGCACCAGACTTCCTCGCGCATCGTAGGTCTAGCTTCCTTCTCTTTTTTCAAGCTCTACAATGCCAAGTAGAGGTTTTGCAACTGTGAGTGAACTGTTGGACTCCCAAAGTCACGTCCTGAATAGGTGTCTTGTGCAATCTCATCAGGATTTCCAGGGCTTCTGCCTAAGTTCCTACATTTTTCTGTGATAAAGCAATCCTTAGGTGGGGTAGAAGTGAGGATATAAACCGCTCACGATGTTGGCCATCTGTAAGTTGCATATTAGCTTCACGAATCACACATTTCATCCTTTGGTCTAACTCCCGGGGCATCTCACCATCCCTCATCGTGATTTCCTCAAATCCAACGACTAGTTGCGAGTCAGACTTAGGTTTACTAAACTCCTTGTTTAAAGCATCCTTAGTATCTTCTAGCATTGCTAAAGGATGATCAGTATAATAGTTAATGTACCACATTAGCATGCAATATTGTAGAGTAGTAACTAAGTGCACCTTCTTTATTCTATCATCAGTGATCTACTGCCCAATCCATACAACATTCGGGATGAACCAAAACTTATCTCTATCTTTGCTCCCTATACGCTTGAAAATCGAAAACTTTACTGAGTTTGACATCTTGAATGGCGGTGGTGGTGGCGGTGGTGTGGGCAAAGGTGTATGTTGTGGAGGTGAAGGTGGAGGTGAAGTGGATGGATGATGTATCCATGGAAAACCTTGTCTTATCACTAAACCGCACTTTGTGGTGAGCCTTTCGTCATTTCCTCGTCGTCACTCGAAGGAGGTCAAATCAATGGGCTAAATTTAGGGCTTGCTTTTTCTTTATTTCTGAAGATCCGTCCACTTCGCATAGATCTATGCATCAAGGCAATGACATAAACCTTTTTTCACACAAGATCATCTTAATCTAGGTATTCAAAGATCTAAGATACTTACCTTGTTAACCCTTTTTTCACACAATATCATCTTAATCCAGGTACTCAAAGATCTAAGATACTTACCTTGCGGTCCCTTGAAGAAGCGTTGCTCTACCTCGCTGTACCTGACTGAGGTATCAACCACGAATTCTATAATAAATCCTTTTATAATTCAATCGAGCCAGTGGTCAATAGCACATGTGATCTTGTCTTCAAAGGCTTCCAACCTTCACACTAGCTCCAAAGTCCACACTATTGGACCGTCAAGCATCCACCTTCCTTGGTCATCTACCAGCTTAGCTATCCACTTGTATAGTACAATTGGGAAGGTGCAAAAGAAAATTTTGTGTATTTCTATGTACAAATATCTGTCCAACCACTGCTCCTTTGACAAGCACATATTCATGTTCTCTTACACCGTGAATTCATGAATCTTCCTATCCAACCGCTTCTCAATTTCCTTCTTGGTCGGATTCCAGTGATGTGACATCACACATATCCTTTATTCAGATCCTGGTCCCCGCAAAGGAACCATTTGTTGGCTTAGTGGGTCTTGACCTAGGTTTAGAGTTAATTGCACCAAGAAAAACCCTACACTATTAGACCTTTTGGCATCAACCTACATAGTGCGGACTGAAGTCTCACTCGAAGCAGTATGGGGGGATGTTGGAACCAAGATTCTACATCCAGAGATTAGTGTGATGTCCTTTTATGCCCTAGATCTATCTTCACACAGACCGACATGCCCCTAAGGCTCGGTTCTATAATTTCCTTCAAATGGCCTTTAGACCTCCACAAAGGTCTACGATTCACTTTTGCGAGCACTTAATAGAGGAATTAGCTACTTATGTGCACTACACATTAGCCTTACATTAGAATTTGCCCAGATTCTCGTAAGTATTCAATAAACATAACATACTATATTATAATCTTCACGTAGCTTCTTAACATGTATTGCGTTTAGTTAATAATACTTGACCAATAGAGTCGCGCACCAATACATCATTATTTCATAAAGACATTATTTCATCACATCATATATCGTAAACATAAATAACAAAAGTAAACAGATAAAACATATGGATTTCTCCAACAGTCTTCTTTATTAATCTTCAATATGAGGTCACAGACTCCAAACTGCCCTGCGCACTTAGCTCCAAGGGTCTGTGCACTCAGCTACAAACACTACTATAGGCCTCTGCACACTTAGATGCAGAGCCTTTTCCTCCTCTAAGACTTACTTCTATGCACTATCTATTTAAGAATCCATTCGTTCATCCCATAGATGTGCCTTAAACTCTCTAAGACACACCTATTTATAGCCTTTTACATACAATCCCATGGTCTACAGACCATGGGTGGATCTCAAAGCTGACTCAATTTTACATTAACGAGGGTAAAAACCCTTTTTGATTCCTAACTAACTACACACTCCGGATCCACAATTTGCGGAGACTTTACATCTTTTCATCAAAATTTACATCAAAACTTGGGTTTTTAACCCAAAACTGACCCAGGGGACCCCATCCTAACATTCTCTTATTTCAAGGCTATCGTCACAATATATGTAAGAATAGATTATTATATTATGAAAGAGAGTAAAAATATTGCTACAGAAAAGTTACATTAAACATTATCCTAATTCAATCGTTGTAGAGACAAATGATAACAACAAATAATTACCCCTACAATTACAATTCTATGAAAGAAGACTATTTTAATTCATCAACCATTCTATCTATCCTTCAACAAATCCTACACATAAGGAAGACTAGTAAATCACGTGAATGCTTAAAAGTCTTACTTCTTAAAGATAACTTACGAAATTCACAAACTCAAACCTTACATTCATGTAACCAATCCAATCAACGATTTCAGGAGATGCATAACAGAATCACAAGATACAAAATTCAATCGATTATCTACCATGAAAGAAAAGGAAAGTGAATAGAAACATAACTAATGTGAATGAGGAAAAGTAATTAACTAATACTGATACATAACAGATAGTAGAACCTCCAGCGAATGGGCCCACGGTCTCCAGAAGTATTGTCTTAGATAAATTTGATACTGAGGATTAAGGTAATATCTTGCGCAAATTCATTAATTTCAAAGAGTTTTACACAATGACCTTGAGAAAGTTCAAATTTAGATTATTGTATGCAATATACAATGAAAAAGTAATAATAAGAAAAGTCCTCTGTCTTTTCACTTGTTGTCTTGTATATTACATTAAAAAATGAATATGGAGTTATCCTTAGAATCGACAAATTCTCAGGATTTCTCTTTTAACCATAAGATCCTCCAATAATAATGATCAATTTCCTTTGACTTCATTCTTCAATCATGCTCAGGCGTCCAACTATAATTTGCCACAAATAAGGCATCAATTGATCCAATATCTTGCTCCAATATCTCGAGGGAACAACAATTGTTCAATTGGACTGATCTGGATAACAATTTACTCAAATTATAACCTTTTTTGATATCTAAAAGACGTAAACTAGCTATATTATCTTCAACTAGTTTTCATTATCCGTTTTCTCTTAAATCATTACAAATTAAGGGAAAACTGCTTAAAAACATAACGTTTATTTAAGGAAAAAGGGAGAAGAATTATACCATTTTCATGGCCCAACAACTATGTCTCTCTTTTTTTCAGGATTTCATGTAAGTTACTCATTTGGACAAGGCATAGTATCTCTGATGGTCTATATTTTGGACTTGTACATTTCCTTGAAAACTTGGTGTTTTGGCAAAACATTAGTTATTTAGGGAATTTTGATAAATTCCCTTGAATTTATTTCTATGGAAATCCTTAGCAAAAATACATAATTCATCCAAGCCTAGATGGTGCTCTTAATGAAATTTGTATTTGGGCCAAATACTCCTAATCTCCTAAGTGTCAATTGTATCCAAATATTCGAGGGGTGGATTTCCAATTTCATTTGTGGATGCATTCATATTGGCAAGGCATCTACTTAGTGAAAATGGTATGGATATAATTAAAACTATATTATGTGTTAAGCACCAATTGTAACTAGAATTTGGAGTGGGCCCAACTTTGGTAGTTCATTTTCACGTGGGCCAATTTTATCAAAGTCGAAGTTGCATCTGGAATCATAGGAATTTGAGTGTGGATGAGTTTGCACATACATGGAATGTCTAGGATAATATTGGAACTTGATACTAATTAAGCGCATGTTGGATCCATGTTCAACCTATGCTTAGCAAGTGACACACACCCTTGTGTATCCCCACATGTCCACAAAGGCAGATCTCACTCGAGGTAATCTAAGTAATCTGGAGGTATGAGAGAATGGTGTGTATAAACAATGGACAATTGCATGACACCCTAGATTGCACTAGAAACGGATATAATGTGAAATGATTGCATAGCATGATGAGGTCGGGCCTGATGGGACCCATGAGTTTGAATTGATGTGGAAAGTGCCACGGAGACCTAATAGTGCCCATGTGGATGCTACATAGGGTCCATGAGTGATGTTGAACCACTCTAGATTATTTGTCACAGCCACATGGGCCACACTTTTGATGCCACGATGAAATCCCTATTTGATGTGGCGTAATATAATGGTCAACTTCAAATGGGCATAAATTTCAATCTAGGAGTCAAATTGAGATAAAATTTATATCACCGGAAAGCACTTCACGAGAATGTGATGGTAGTATTTGTTTTGAGTTTCAAAGAAGTTGGAAAAGAGGATTTTTGTAAAACCATTTTCGTAATAGACCTTGGAGGTCAAGTTAAGTCATAGGTAACACCTCCCACAACTTGAGATAATACAAGGGAGCAGGAGGGAATGTTACAGTATTTATCATGATCCATTGATGAGTTTTCAACGGTAGCTAGATCTAAAATGGCCAAATTCATGTATTATAAATCAATATCAAGAGATCAATACAATGTTTTGATGATGGCATAATCCTTTTCCCCCAGGTTTCTGGTTGTGCTTGCTTGTGTAAATTATTAACAATACTTACAACCAAATCATGGGCTTGATTTAACTCACATTATGATTCTTTCGCCATTATTCTATTAAAAATCCTATATGGAATATTCAATTTTTTTCTTTATGAGATATTTAGTAGCAAGGAAAAGACTATTGTATAGTAGGTCCCATTAAATGCATCCTACTCACTTGTTAGGTGAGAATTCATGTTAGCTCTACCTAAGGAGTGGCATACAATCTACCTAAATCGTCATTCCAAGACAACACAACCCTAAATATTAAGCTCATTGAACAATAACAACGATACTTAGACCTTATACAAACACTACCCTTGGAATGTTTCGTTTGTGCTTATGCATTCTAGTAGTGTATTCAATGTTTCCTTCAATTATACATGTTCATTATGTATCAATGTATACTTAATAGTGTGCAATGTGTGTAACGTGCACATTGTCTCATCCTAGATATTTTTTCTTAAGGTTAGTTTTTCCTCCTTGGGAGTTCACACTCCTCCATATCTAAACCTTCATGAGCATACTCATAATTAGGGTTCTCTCTTTGATGAGAAAACCTATCATATACCTATTCATTCATGACATTATAACTCACTTGTTAGGTGAGATCTGGTACTAGTTTTACCAAAGGAGAATATTATCTCAATAGTTATAAGCTCTTAAAATAGGATAAGATAGTAATCTATTAGGTACATACAACAAGCTTCTGCTTCCTACCCTATGCTTACGCAAGCACTCATGTCTTTGGTCATGCATTTAAATTCATATGGATGTCCTTCCAAAGAGCACTCTCTTGTACTCATGCTTTAAGAGAACCTTATGCAACATGACTTCCTATGATAGTCATTTAGGCAGTGTTATCATCTCCCATGATCTAATAAGAAAGTCATACATTTTTCTTCACAATTCATTTTTTCCTTACATTCACCTTCTTTTATTTAGGTTAGTAAAAACATCTATATACATTCCTTCCTAGGAAGGTCAATTTATTATTTACTTAATAGAACTTATAAGCATAAGGAAGTATTTTTTCCTATACATGAATAGGCCTTTCTAGGTGGCATAATTGCGGCCCATTAGCTATGCCTTACATCATCCAGGTAACTATTTACCTCAATCTTCCTCCAACTATCATCGATTTCATCTCAGCACATAATGTATTGCCCATCGAGGACACCTATCCTAAAACTAGAACTACTTCCTTCCAACAGTAACCCTTAAATTACACATAGGTTATAGGGACAAATCTCATCCCTAGTATTAAGCAACCAACCATTTCATGACTCTACTTCCAAAACATGTAGAAAACTTGCACTAATTCATTTTGATTTGTGTGGCCCTATGCTTGTTCCTTCTTTAATGCTAATAGATATATGATGAATTTTATTGATGGTTACACTAGGGTGTGTTTGGTATACTTGCTTAAAAGTTAATTAGAAGCTTTTGAAACTTTTAAAAATTTTCATGAATGGATTGAAAATTATGCACAATCACATATTGGATCCCTTCATACTAATAATTTAAAAGAATATATTTCTAATGAATTTGAAACTATATTCACCAACATGGGATTCAACATCGAACTAATGTTCTATACAATCCTCAACAAAATGGTGTAGCTAAAAGAATGAACATGACTATCTTAAACATGGTTCGCTCAATGATGTTTTTCAATAATGTGAAGTTGTTGTTTTTGGATGATGCAATTATTTGTGCAGTATGTGTCAAAAACAGATGTCCATCTCATGCTCTTAGAAATAAAACTCCTTATGAAGTGTGGTATGGCTACATTCCTTCAGTAAGGCATCTCACGAACTTTGGTTCCACTTATTGTGCCTCAATTCCTAGGGAACAAAGAAGCAAGCTTGATGCAAGGAGTTAAAAGTGCATCTTATTAGCTTATTCAGATACCACCAAAGCATATCATATTTATGATGAGGTAAATAAGAAGTTTGTATTGTCTACAGATGTGATTTTTCTTGAATCATTTAAGACTAAAAATATTGTTGAGAAACAATTTGATTATTTGGATAGATTCAATCATGAAAAAAGATATCATGAATTTGATCATGATATTCCACATCACGAAGGTGGGATTCCACATCTCAAAGGGGGGATCCCTATCTTGGATCAATCTATGGAATCTCCTTCTGAAACATTGTCTCCCCCTCATGAAGTTCCAACCACTTCTTCAGATCGAGAAAAGCCTTTAAGTGATGTGATTGAGAGAATTGGAATGTTGAATTTTGATGTCGCCCCATCTCAATCGATGGAGAAACCTGGATCATCTCACAAAGGTCCCCTAAAATGTCTCACCAAAACACTTGAAAGTTCATCTTAATAAGGTTGGAAAGACAGGAACTAGTAGCTCCACTAGAAAAAATAAGGGTGATGTAGATGAATCTGATTTAGTTGATGATATGGATGTTTCATATGATTGTGAGTTGAATTTGTCTAATAAATTTGAGCTAACTTCCTTTAAAGAAGTTGTTTCTCTTGATGAATGGAAAGAAGCAATGCATGATTCTGATGCTTTCATAAAGAATGAAACATGGAAGCCACTGGATCCTCCATTAGGAACCGAACCAATTGGCTACAAGTGGGCCTACAAGAACAGGTACAGTTTAGATGGCTCACTTGACAACAACAAATAAATGCTCATGGAAAAAGGATCTATACAAAAAGAAGGTGTCAATTATGAAGAGACATTTTCCCCAACGCCAAAATGGGCCACCATCTGAACTCTCTTTGCCTTAATAACTAAGAATGGATGGAAAGTTCACCAAATGGATGCGAATACTACTTTATTGAATGGAAAATTAAAATAAAATGTCTTCATGTCTCAACCAAAAGGTTATAGTGTGAATGGACGAGAATACAAATTATGTAAACTCATCAAATCCTTATATGGCCTAAAACAAGCATTGTGAGCATATTACAAAAATTTGATTGAGCATATTCTAAAACTAAACTTCCAACATTTTAATCATGATGATGTAACTCTGTTTCTCATGAAAATTGGCAAAATTATTGTCTATCTTGTGGTATATGTAGATGATTTGTTGATAACAACGAACAATGAAAAACTATATTGCATCCATAAACAAAGAGTTTAAAAAAGGATTTGAGATTACAGATTTGGGAAACCTTCATTATTACTTGGCCATTTAAATGAGAAAACATCCAAGTTGCATATTCATTTCTCGAAAAGAATAGCTTGGAGAATTGTTTAGCAAATTTGGCATTGTTGAATGCAGCCCTTGTCTACTCCAATGGAACAAAATCTGAAGCTCACATATAAAGAAATGGATGAATTTGAGGATACAACTAAGTATATACAACTTGTAGGAAGTCTTATCTACCTCACCACTATCAAACCATATATTTCATTTTTTGTTGGAATCCTTTCTAGGTTTCTACAAACTCCCTGTTAAGGACATTGGTTTGCTACAAAAATGTCCTAAAGTACTAAAAAGGAACTGAAGACTTTAGATTCTAATACTCATAGGTAGATGACTTCATTTTGATTGGATATTATAATTCATACTTGGATGGAGATAAGGAAAATGGAGTGTCTACTTTAGGCTTTATTATGAGCCTTGGATCAAGAGCAATTTCCTAGAGATCAAGCAAACAAACAGTTCCTGTAGATTCCACGATAAAGATAGAATATGTGATAGCTACAAAAGCAAAAAACAAAGATTACATGGCTTAAGAAAATTCTTGAATACTTGTAGGAGAAATAAGTGAACTCTACTCCCCTTTTCATTAACAAACTTCTACAAGTAAGTTGGCCAAGAATCCCAAATTCCATGATCGAACCAAACATATATAAACACAAAGTATCATTTGATTTGATATGATGTAGAGGTCAAGGCTATTCATCTAAGACATTGTTCTACAAATGAGAAAATTTCAAAAATTCAGATTAAAAAAAAGATGTGAAACACCTAATCCTCGAAAATTAAGTCAATAACTTATAAATATATAAATTAAAAATAATTAAAATAAAAAACGACCTTGAATCCCAAAAAATCACACTTTTATGTTATAAAAGTATCTCTCATTAATAGAATAGCATCCAAGATTGGGTAATTACTTCACCTCAAGTGACATAAATTAAGCCCCAAAAATTATAAAAATATTATAATTTTTTCTTTTTTACTCTAATAAATTTTCAGTAATTTAATCTATCACGCTTTAACCTTGCACCATGTCCCTTCTACCACGCTTGGTTCTTATTTTTTGTGAAAGGCTATTCCTTATATGTTTTCCTATGTGTTTTCCATTTGGATGGGTGTCTTGAATATTTTAAACATAAATCTGTGTTGGAATACTAAATCTATTCTCCTACAACTTCTGTCACTCCGTGTCCAAATCGTAAGTGTTCTTAAATACCTTTCCCTCACGATACTAATCATGTATTAATGATCCATGAGCTTCCATATTTGGAAAATGAAGACCCCCACCTCAAAGACATGTTTAGCA
>APFE031162152.1:18871-40749 GCA_000404065.3 Pinus taeda | reverse complement strand
TTGATCTGTGATCTGTTTGTGAGCGGTGTCCTTTTGGTATTCTGTCTGAGGAACTTACCCTGTAAATTCCTACAGTTTTTTAGGTGGAAAATTTGGGGAATGATGTAGTTAGTTTACCATGATCCTTTAGGGTATGAAACAACAGTTTTAGGGGTTAAAGAGCCCTAATTTATCAACATATAAGTTTGGGGTTGAAGTGCCCAAATATGTCTATAATAGTTGCCCCCTAAAGCATGAAGTTGTAAATCTTTGATGTTGGGTAAAATGCTTTATCATGAGGATCTAAGTTTTTCGAACTGGAAGGTGACCTGTATAAGATACAATACAATACATCATCATAATATAATTTTTTATGATCTATCTGAGGTGAGCATTCCCATTCTCAGCTTTATAAATTCATTTCATGTACATAGAACAGATAATCGTTTGCAGTTGCAAACTGGTGATTCTTCATATGTAGAGTCATCATCCCTGGTTTGGATGACCATCTGTGCAGCTTCTATGTACATTTGATGTCTTTATATTCCTGAATATATCGCAGCCCGGATGGATGAAACTAGAGCTGGGGTCTTCAAACTCATTCAATCTTCGCCCGATGTACAAGTAAATCCATGTGAAAAGATGTTCTGAAGTCGAACATGGAAAGACATCGCCTGATTACCAGCCAATAATGTAATCCATTAACAGATGTGAGAGGAATCACCAATAATGATAATGACCTTCAAGGTACTATAGTACAATTCACGTGGTGTGAATATATGATCTGATGTTGAACACCACGCAAAATCTTTCGGTCGAAGGCCATTGATGTCAACCTATCGCCGGAAGTGAGAAACTTGCCATTGAGGCATGCAAGTTTCAATGTACTGAAAGGGTTTTTTCTAAGTCAACTTCTTTGATAGTAAGTTGATGTCAACAAGAAGTGACCCATCATAGGAGGGCCTTAATGTATCCCACATCAACGACATGAAACGAAGCAAATGATTTTCTAGAGGTAAAAGTGATCTGATGACACAAGGTCCAGGAATGGCGGCCATGAATGGAGGGTGAAGGTATTGTGGTGGATGAGGGATCAACTGGATGGTGAATTCTTGACTACATGGCTTCCCTTGAACATATCGGTGACACTGAGATGGATTGGCAGCGTTAACCCCAAAAAATGGATGGTGTGGAAGACCAATGGTGAAATGACCAGTGAACGGAATAACCCAACCCGACTCAATCATGGTGATGGAGTGAAAGTGTCATGTTCAAGAGCGACCTACTACCATAAACTTCTTCAAGTTTTCTTCCCTTTTTCCCCAGTCATTGCTGACCAATACCTCTTTATTTTTGTCAAGCTTGAGGAGGATAACATATGCTTGTTCTATAATTTATCCTTCGGGCAAACCTGTCGCTATGTTTTAGCAAGTCTAGCGACAGTGAAACTCGTTCTTGTCTAGGTGGAAAATTTTGTCGCTATTGTTTTAACGAGTTTAATGAAAAATATAACTCGATATTTTTCATTTTGAAATAGTTTGAGAAAGGATGAAAAGGAAACTCTATCTGGTCTCAGGCATATGAGTTTGTCGCTATTGTTTTAACGAGTTTAACGACAAGGATAACTCACTCCTTTTCATGTTTAGAGAGTTTGAAAAGGGACGAAAAGGAAACTCCAGCAGTTCTTTTTCGTAGAATAATCTTGTAAGTCTGAAAAAGGATAAAATAATATAGAAGGGATCACTTTAATGAGCCGAAAAAGACAAGCGCTCGACAATCCTTTCATATTTAACGAGTCTGAAAAGAGTTTAAAGGAGACTCATTTTGAGGAACGAGTGGTGTTTAGGGTAGCAACTGGTTCCGGGAAAGTTTGGAACTTATCAAAACATGGTGATGTGAAGAGGGTGGCTAATAAAACCACTCATCACAGCTGTTCCTCAAAAAAGGTAAACAATCAAGTGAAAGTGTATGATCGGCCAAAAGAATGGAGGTGATGGGAAGAACACAACCAAGGCTCAAAAGGCTGATAGCAAGGCAATCACAAAGGTTATTTACCGAAGGTGGGTTCATTTTTTAATGAGCTTGAACTGTGGGGAACCATGCTTAGTGGTAGGTTTATTTTTTAACGAGCTTGGACCATGCGATAACATATGCTCGGTTTTTAGTTTTTTCTTTTTATGCAAGCTAGAAACGACAAAACTAAAAAAGAAAACTAGAAAAGACAAAGCTAAAAATCTAGAAAAACTGAAAAGCTAAGGAGCTACCAAGGTTAGGTAGGGTGGCTTCATCCGCAGAGTAGAAAAAGCACTTCCTTTGCTTAGTCCGCAGCACAGACAAAGGTGAACGGTGTGTCAGACCAATCACCTAACCTAAGAAGCAAAAAAGCTAAAAAAACTAAAAGCTAAACAATGAAATTGAAAAAGGGTTGAATGCCCCCAGCATGATGAAAAGGAGAGTCTCCAATAACTATATGGAAATCACTGTGGTTAAGTAGGATGGTTTTTTGTTAGCGATTAGACAAAACGCTTCCTTGGCTTTGCCTGCCAAAATAGACAAAGGTGGATGGTGTGTTAGACAAATCACTTAACTTACAGGGAAATTCATATGGTAGGATGGTTTCATCCGTAGAGTAGACAAAACACATCCTTGGATTTGTCTGTAGTGTAGACAAAGGTGAATGGTGTTTTAGACCAATCACATAACCTACAGGGAAACTTATCTTTTAAGCTGGGTTCGTCCGCCAAATAGACAAGGGGTGCATGCCCCCTAAGCTTCATTACATTCACTGGACTACTACCGGAAATCAGGTGGATGGAATGAAGGTTGAAGAGACACTCTTGAAGTACAAGGACTATTTAGGGATGATGGTTGACTTGGAGCTGTGCTTGAACCAGGAAATGAAAGCTGGTTAATGGCGACAATTTTGCCTTCATGCGGGAAACACATCACTCGAAAGAGTGTTGAAATAATAACTTCCATGTTGTAAACATAGTCATGTCCAAGGAGTATATTGTAGTCTAATGGTCCTTGGACTACCATCACGTTTAGGTGAATGGTTTTCCTTCCCAAAGTTATCAGTAACTTAGGAAGGATCCCTAACGGTCGACTGGTTCCTTTGTTAAAGCCTGACAAGTTTTGTGTAACATGCATAAGCGATGGCGAACCAAGCGCTTTCCAAGCAGTTGAGAAAAGGATACTCACTGAAGCACCCTCATCTATGATAGTGCCAGACACGATCATTTTGTAAACTTGTACTATGATCCAGAATGGTACATAAGAAGGAAGGCGAGATCTTGCTAGTCGATTCCAATCCAAGGAAGTGATTAGACTACTTGGAGGGGGTACCGAATAAACGGGAGAAATAACCCCTTGAGTAGTGGGAACTGGGGGATTTTCCTCCTGTTGTGAAGGAACGAGTGGATTTCTCCTGAGTTCATCAGACTCTGAAGTAACAAAAAGAATTTGAACAATGTCATTCTCACTCTCTTTGGGAATGGTATGATCTTCTGAAGGTAGAACTCGGTCGACTACCACCTCAACCTATTGAATTTTGTCAGGTATAGACTCAGAAGATTCACTTTCAAAGATAGGTGTTTCGACCGATGGTTGAGTTATGTCAGTCGGATTTTCAACTAGTAAAGGACTTGGGGAGATTTTCCTGTATCTAGACAGAAGCCGCTACGGTAAAGTGGGACGGTTATGCAAGACTCTTTTGGCTTCATCCAAAAAAGGACAACGGGGAAGGGTATGGTCCTCTTCACATAGTCTACATGGAGTTTTGACCTTTCCTTTCTGTCCATGAACTTCACTATTACTAGTTGATGGTGTGATTTCAACATGATCACCAGAGGTTGATGACACCGGATGGTGCGAACGGGGGGACCATTCTCTCAAGATCCGAGGAATGCTTGGACAATCTCGATGAAAATGGTCTCCTCTACAAATTATGCAAGGAAATCTGGGAGATTTAATGTAAGGATTTTCACCAAATGATTCATGGTTGCCCCCTTGCTTAATTGACTTCTTCTTCTTCTTCTCCTTCCCTTTCTTCTTCTTCTCAGCCACTTGGTTACTAGCATCACTATTTTCACCAAGTGAAGAGGAAGAAGGGGAGGGATAAACAAATGAAGAAGAAGGTGAAGGGTCAACTTCAATATCTATTGGATGCTAATTCGATTGCGGAGGAATCATGGTATTTTGAATGACAGAGGTTGACAATAGCCATACTGGAAGGCCAATTGTGATTCCCAGAAGGGACAATGTATCCATATACAGAGCACCAATATTTCCCCAAGAAGAAAACGGACTAGGATTCCCTCCGAAAGGGATTCCTTGATTGGTGGACTCCATTATCGAAACCTAAGATCAACGAAGGAACAAGGATGTTATTCCGAATTTAATAAATTTTAAAGATGCTTTGACACAATTGTGATTTTTCAATTTTTAAGAGTCGAGAAAAAGCTAAAGATGACTCTAGTCCCCTTCGATTTTTAATGAGCCTGAAGTGACAAGTGCTCAAATGGACCTTTTCTTTTAAAGAGTTGAAAAGGAACGAAAATGACTACTCTGGAAATCTAGACAGAGGGATTACCAAACCAATCGCAAAACTGAAATATACACCTTGGTGATAAATTAAAGAGAAACTACCAAGGACTTATGTACGTCAGTCAATCTTCCTGAATGTTGTGTTCAGTGCATTGCGATTGATAGGGTGGCAGACACAGCTTCCTATGGATAAAGGATATATGCCTATTGTGGTCTCCCAATATATACTCGACGGTACGGGGAGCACAATTCCATGCTAGCACTTTGTCGTATCGAAGAGGAGGAATCACCCAACCTTCGATGAAAACGATAGTTACTAGTTTTTACGACGCCAAAACACGTCTCTAGCCTAGACCTCTAGATGTGTTGCATTAGGTTCCAAAGCATTGTTAAGTTCATTGAAATTTATTTTGGAGTTGATCTTGTTTAAAAGTTTTCCTTTCAATGGTTCACCGCGTGATGTAGATTTAAAATTCCTAAATATGCAGTCTACAAGGATAAACAATCCTTGTTTATTTTGAGCGATGAAAATCCTAGCTACTATGGAAAGAAGATTACAATTCTTTCAAACAAAGTGCAAAGAACACACACTAAATGCACTTTTCCTAAATCATTTTTCACACACAGTCTAAATGCAAATGCAAATGCATGTATTTTTTTTCATTCCCCTTAATGTGAAAAAATGCCAAAAAGGAAAACTAAGTAAAGCAAAGATCTGAAATATTTTTACTCAAAGCAACATCTCAACAATTTCTTTTTCAAAATGAAAGGAATACTAAAATAAACTTTTCAATTTCCAATAGAAAATGCTTTCAACACTTCAAATATCAAAAAATCAAATCAAATACATGACAAAAAGTTCAATCAACTATCCAGAGAAAGAAGACTCAACGACACTTCTCGTTTTGACACAAAACGATAATTACGACACTTTTTGTACCAAAACTACATATTGATTTAAGCCACTTTTCGACAAATGATCATAAATGATGGAAAAATACATAAAAACATTTACTAATCCTAATCAATGGAGGCTGATCTATCCGATACAAGGAGGCTTCAGTAATGAGGTATTGTTCATAAGTAGCAAAACAACTAAACAAAGCTGAAAACAAGGACAAAAACCCCAAATTTCAAGAAGGGAACTAGGCTTAGTCAGTCTTCGCACTTGGGCTTCACAGAAACGGGGATGCATCACACTTTTCAGGCTCGGGAGGTGCGATGCATACTGGTTGACAGTGACAGACAGTGTGATGGGCTAGGGAGCGCAACTGAGATGGGTTTTGGCTCAGATTTGTAGCTAATTTCATTAAGTTAAGCTGAGCTATGATGGATAGTAAAGAGAAAAGTACAGAGGTATGATCTTGAGAGGTTACCGAGCTACCAAAAGGGCATCTAGAATGCTTGTAAGTCAAATTTTCAATTCATAAACTAAACCGGAGATTAACTGAAGCAGCATTCATCTACTATGCAATTGTAGAGCAAGAGCAGTTCAAAGGTTATTTGGCTAACTTCAAGCTCCGTCTATAGTTTATAAAACAAACAACAACAACAAACAAACATCTATTCAATCCCTATTCGAGTCGCCATTTTGTTTCTGGGAAAACTACTGTCTTTTCGATCGACTAGCCCTCTAGGATGTTGGGTTGTGTTATATTCTTTCCACATAGTTAACAGGGGGTTTGAGGGGTACCCGTAACCGCACTTTATGGGGTCCGGGGCAGTGCCCCGGAAAATTTTGGCTTTGGACCCTATGTTAGGTTGGGCGGACCCACCTATGGTTTTGTGCATTGTTTTCGCACATGTTTTTTGGACGCGATGGTTTTCGGTCCATGGTATTAGATCAATGGTTTTTTGGTCTATGGTATTGGACGTGATGGTTTTTCAGTCCATGGTATTGGATGCTTCGGCATGTATAAATATGTATTGTAACATTAAAAGGAACATAATGAAAAATGAAGCTGGTAGTCTCGGTTTTGAGATCCAGTGGGAAATCTCTGTGTATATGTGTTTTATGTGTTATGCTCTCGCATTTTTTATTTTTCCTATGATTTAGAATTCGTATGCAGGTAATTTCTGTACGGGGTTAAAACCTACATAGGATTGGCAACTACCCTAGAAACAAACAGTTCAAATCAATTTGTAATTTCCTCTATGCATGATAAATAAAAGAGAGGCAAAGGAACTAACCTAGATCCTCCGCTTAACTCCTTGCTTGATCTCTCTCCCCCTCGATAAAGCTTGCAACTCCACTCCTACTTATCCCGCTTAGAGAATACCGGTAGAAACAAAGTAACAAAACACCATCAAAGCATATTTATCTATTATATCATAAGCTTTGCGGAATTAGAAATACAATGGCATTCACAAATACACAATTCTATGGAGGAAAAATCAAAGAACTTTATTAAATAAAAGGGAGAATTACAACCCAGCTATCTAATCCAGCATCAAAGCCCTCTTCACCTCATGAAAAGCAAGATCACCCAACAATACAATGCTCTTTCTCAGACACAAACTATCAGCACTTCCTTACAAATTACAAAATTCCAGCCTCTAGATCTCTTAGATGAGGGATCCATTTATAGATGTGTGAAAGGGTGTGATTCATCTCTAGGTTTTTGATTAGTGTCATTCCACTTGATGTTTTCGGTTCCATTTGGATATTTCTTGGATCTCTTACTCATCCCTAGGCGAATTCAGAGAGGCAAGTGTCATAGGAGAAGTTTCTAGAAGATTCCATGAGCATCCACTTAGCAAACTATCTCAGACATTTGTCCATCCTCGCTCATCGTACCCCATAGAAGGCCTCTTCAATATGCATCCACCTGGCTAGTGTAGAAGTCAGTATGAATCGCACCCTAACAATGGAGCAATGAGTATGGTCAAGTTTTGGCCAGTTTTGGATGGTTTTTCAGGTAGAACTTTTGGGGAATGATGTAATTAGTTGACCATGATCCTTTAGGGTATGAAACAACATTTTTAGGGGTTAAAAAGCCCTAGTTTATGGACATATAAGTTTGGGGTTGAATTTCCAAAATATGTCTATAACAAGTTGTCATCTTTTTCAAGCTGTCTATAGTTTTTCACGATTTTGGAGGCTCAAATACCACTTGGCGCTTGACACTGTGTGCTCTTTGTAACAGATCCAATCTCAAACAAAAAAGTGTTGTCTCGTGGCCATCCTTGGTAGTTTTATATGGTCTTTTGAATTTGAATTTAACCATTCCCCCCAATTCTGAGTCATTTCTTGGTGGTAGATCGTACCAAATCTAGTTCTGACTTTGTGCCTTAATTACCTATTGCCCACACCTCTTTGTCTTAAATTAGACATCTTGTCATGAACAGTGACACCAACGGTCACCTCCCAGCCTTCCCGCATGTAGTGCAGCCCCCTATGCGCGGGCACGATCCTTGTGACATATTGATCTTGCGCGCAACCTCGTTATTGCACAATTCCCACACAGACTCTTTTACAGTCCCGCGCTCTCTTTCAACTACTTGGAGTGCTGAGACTATGCTCCCGATGGCTAGTCACGTGGTCACACCACCTGTGTAAGACTTCAATTCACTAACTTAGTCCGTGGGCACTCCTCAATTTCCCTCATGACAGTTAGTGCCACGCGTTCTTCCTTATGCGGTGCACTTCCCTGGTTACTTTGTTTGGTAAGGTACGGTAGCAACCATGGTAGCAGAGTCACAAATTCTTGGTGACCATCTTCTGATGCAGTAATATGGTTGTTTGTATCTTGTTTTTTTGTTCTTAGTTTATCGATGGGACTTGCTTGCGCGATTTCATTTTCCACATCTTTGGTCTCCACATCCATTAACATGTTGTTCTTCCTTGGTCGTATCCGATCTTCTTCGAGTTCGCGAAGCTTAAGGTCCCCTCGCCAAATGGCTTCCTGAATCCACATATGTTTGCCTTCGTGTCACTCCATAATTCCTTCGTCTGGGTCCTCACGGACTGTCCCATCTGTGGGCACTATGGCATGAGGATTCCTTTCCTCCACAATTATGGTCTCGACTCTACTCCTCAGCTTTGGAATCATCTTTGTGCTCATGTTTTTGCACATGGCCCTATAGGCCCATCGAACCATTGGTACACGCAGGTCCCAATCAGTTCGTCTCGCCTGGTGGACCCTGTTCAGGACTTCGTATACCTTTTTGAATGCTTCTACATGGAACGTTTGTGGTGTGATTCGCCTTTCCTGTTGCTCTGTCCTGTTCCAACCTTCGATCCTGAATTTGGGGTGTGCTTGTGTGGGCTGCCCAGCACATGTATGTACCCATCGAGACAGGTGGGCACAGAAGTTGCTCCGTCCTTACTAACTGATTCTTGTTTGAAGCCAGGGGCTTCTAAACCATAGGCGCATCATCCTTCTACATCTGCACCAGTCCTCAAAATTTCCTTGATGTGTACCCCACCATCGTGCAATTGTTGCACGTAGTGCCCACTTCAACGCATTGAACCGTTGTTTTTCCAATACTTCTCTTTCAAATTTGCTCAGGAATTCATCCATCGATGTCAATCCATCATATGTTGGCAGCTCTCTTGCCTCTATTTTCATGCAATGCAGTGATTTAACCATCACGTTGCAGTTCAGCATTGTCATATCGTGCATCCAATTCTACCATCGTTCTACCTCTTCGTCTAAATCTGAAGTGCAGGAGCTTTCATGCTCCCACGAGAGTCTCCCATATGCAGTTGGATTCACCCAATCCAGGTCTTGCGCAGTTATCTTGTAAATACAATCCATATCATCATCTCTATCATCATCATGCACAGGTTCAGTGTAGCGCACTCCTTCGGTTGGGTCTAGCGAGACTACTATGCGTAGTGACTTTTTCTCGAATATCATCTTACGCTTCTTTAGGTTGATGACTCTATTCATATCAGTGGCCCAGTCTATTCCTAACAATGTGGGATTAGGGATTTCTCTTATCGACAATCTCTATTACATCAAAATCCGCCTGCGCGCTCGCGCCTTCAATATCAACTATTACTCCTTGCAACCTCCCCATGAGTAAAATCTTCTATTGATTTTCCATTCCTAACTAAATAGGGGACCATTGTAATGCGTGCTTGCCCATGCGTTCCCATGTTTGCCTCGGTAATACATTCGTGTCTGAAGCAAGGTCTAGGAATACCTGATCCATTTCATACTCACCAATCTGCGCAGTCAACCACATTTCCCTTCCGGTGTACAATGCATGCTTCCCCAATTTATGGACTATGCACGGTTCTCTTGACCCTATGCACCTAGTGATCATCTCCTGTAGTCCCTTAATTGTCGTGCTGTCACGTAGTGGTTTCATGGATGTCTCCAGAACAGTAGTGAGAATTGAAGGATCCATTCCTGGCTCTACTTGATCCTTATTTCCTAAAGTGGAGGCCTCCATGAAGCTATTCTTAGCTTCCATGAATGTCTCCTTTTCACGTTCTAAGTCAAACTCGAGTTCCTTTGCAGGAGCCTTGCAACCCACATATCTTCCTTTGGCTGCTTCCCCTTATCCTCTCCCGTGGTCACACTGCTTCTTAGCATCATGTTCACATTTGGGTCTTATTCACGTGGCTCAGACCTCATCATTTGTATATTCTGAGTCAGAGGAGGCTGGAATACCCCTTTTTCGCGCATCTGTGTGCTCAACATAGGACAATCTATTGTTTCATGATCAAACTTAGCACAATACGAACATGACATCCTTGTCAGGTTGGTACAATCACGGGCATAGTGCCCTGGTCCTCCACAATTGTAACAAATTAATTGTTTGCGGCCCGTTCTTGGTCCCATTCCTCCTCGTCCTCGACCTCACCCCTAAAATCCAGTGCGCCCCATCCCCACAGTTGGGTTGAGGGCTTGCATTTCTGTCTACATCCTATATGTCGGGGTCTGATCCATCATTAGCTCGTAGTTGCGGCAAGTGTGCTCATCATGGCCTACCGACCTGCAAAAATTACAAAACAATTGCTGGGGTGCCTGTGTATACTTTGATAGCAAATGACAATTATTCATCGTGTGTTTCATTCCTATCTAACAAATCGTGCACCATAAAGAAGATTCTGCACTCGGCCCTGCCTGTGCCTCTAGTCTCAATGGCATTGGCCCACCTCATGCCAAGTAGTTCATAAACACTAGACAATGATCCTTGTCATGGCCCTAGCCTTTGCATTTTATACACCATACTTCCTTGTGTGCCTCTGGCCGTGCTACCCCATCCTACTTCAAACTTTGTATTTCCAAACACAAATTCTGTAGTTTCACATGGATTTGTTGAACTCCTAACCTAGGATCTTGTATCAAGGGCTCATGTAACCTCATCGCCATTTCCAATGCTTCGACCTGGGTGGAAAGTTTTTATTGTGACAGCGCTATCCTCAAGTGTGGCGCCAAAGATGCTACAAACCATGTGCGATGCTATCCATCTGTCAACATCATATTGGCTTCACGGATCATACTCTTCAGCCATTGATCTAGATCCCAAGGAATCTCACCTGAGAGCATCATGATTTCTTTGAACCTGATGATTGATTGTGTTTCTGACTTTGGCCTACTAAATTTCTTGTTCAGTATGGTCTGGATCTCTTCTATCCCTGCATTTGGGTGGTCGTTAGAGTGCTTGATATACCATGTTAATGCACGATCCTATAGTGCGCTCACCAATGTAGCCTTCTTAAAATTGTCATCCGTGACACCTTATGCTTCCCATACTGCTCTCACCATGAACCAAACTTGGTCCAGATCTTCCTTCCCTTCTCCTCTGAATACTGGTAGTTTTATCGCGCTCGCCATACTGAACTATGGAGGTGGAGTGGGTGGAGATGGAGGTGAGGGAGGTGAAGCAGGTGGTGGTGTGGGTGGGGGTTGTAACCACAGAATGCACTGGCTTATCAAACTGACCGTGCTTCTCAGAGAGACCTTAGCAAACTCTTCCTCACTCTCTCGCGGGGGTGAAATTAAGGGACTATTTTCTAATTCCTCACTACTTTTGTAGATCTTTCTGCTTTGCATAGTCCCAAACATTAATGTATTCTCATGACCCATTTTTCACACAATAGCATCTTAATCCAAGTATTCAAAGATCTAATGTACTTACCTCGCGGCCCTTTGAGAAAGCGTTGTTCTTACTTGTTGTAGCTCACGGTCATGTCTATTGCAAATTCAGTGATAAATCCCCCTATTATCTGGTCGAGCCAATGGTCCACAGCTCACACAATCTGATCTTCTGATGCCTCTAGTCTGCGACTAATTCCAGAGTCCACACTATTGGTTTGTCGAGCCTACACCTTCCCTGGATATCGGCTAGCTTTGTGATTCATTCATACAGCTTAGAAGGAAAGGATGCAAATAAAATCTAGTGGATTTCTGTGTACATGTAGCGCTCCAACCACTTTTCCTTAGATAGTTGTGGAGTTCTGTTTTCTTGTGTCGCAAACTCGTGAATCTTCTTGTCCAACCACTCTTCAATTTCCTTCTTTTTTGGATTCGAGTGGCATGACATCAAACATCCCTTATGCAGATATTGGTCCTGGAAACAAAACCATTTGTTCTTAATGGGGCCTAACCCAAGTTTAAAAGTAATTTATCCAGGAAAATCCCGGTACTATTGGCTGTTTCGGCAACAGTCCGTGGAGCATAGACTGAGGTCTCACCTAAAGTAGTATGGGAGGGTGCTAGAACCAGGTTTCTACACCCTGGGGATGTCTAATATGTGGTGATTGGTATGCAGCCCAACCTTCGCACTTAATGCGCTACACACACTTGCGAGCATCCCGCACCCTGCGATAATGTCTTCGCGCAATTCTAGCCGCAGCACGACCCGTGTTATTTACCCAAGTCTTCCTTAATTAGCCTCTGTTAGTTGATTACTTAGATCATGTTCATATACAAGCATTCATACAAGTATTTATCAATTGCGCATAGTAAATAACATAGTAAAAGTAATGCATAACATCAAAGTATAGATTCAAGAACAAATGCACAGAGTAAACTTACCTTTATTAGCTTTCAATCCCAATTACAGACCCAACTCCTTCCTGTGCACTCAGCTGCAGGGGTCCATGCACTTAGCTGCAGAATCTTCTAGGCCTCTGCGCACTCAGCTACAAAGCCTCTCCCTACTACTATGACCCAATAGACTTCAGATCCAAATCTACACTCTAACCATGCCTTTGCATTTCTATATTTCATTACTTCCCTACTTAGAGCCTCGCTCTATTTATACAATCCCATGGTTCGTCGACCATGGGTAGGCCGACACATCTTTACATTAAATTATAATATTCAAGGGTAGACAACCCTGTGACTCATCCTAGACTTCCTGCTATGCACCCATACTTCACGCTTCGTGCCTGTACTTCGCGGATTCTTTGCATTACATTGACCAAAACTCCGGCTTTGAGCCCCAAAAGCATGTTGCAGGGGATCCCATGCCCAACAACAAGCAGGGTTGAGCACGGCGCCTGAATTATGGTGTGCGATATATCATATATGAGGAAAACACACTACGGATAATTGTCATCTATTGCAGAAGTATACACAGACGTCCCAACAATTATTTTTTAATTTTTGCAGGTCGGTAGGCCATGATGAACACACCTGCTGAAGCTACAAACTAATGATGTATCGAACTCCTGCCTATAGGGTGCAAACTGAAATGCGAGCCCTTGACCTAAATGCAGGGATGGCGCACGCTGGATTTCAAGGGGGCAGTCAAGGTCGAGGCAGAATGGGACTAGGAAGGGGTCGCGGACAACTAATTTGTTACAATTGCGGAGGGCCAGGGCACTATGCCCACGATTGTATAAACCCAACAAGGACATCATGTTGGTACTGTACTCAGTTTGATCATGAGGCAGAAGACTTCCCTTCACTGATAGCGAGGATGCGCGAAAAAGGGGTACTCCAGCCCCCTCCAACTCAAAATTTGCAGATGATGAGGTCTGAGTCGCACGAAGAAGACCCAAATCTAAACATAATGCTCAGGAGCGGTATGACCACGGATGATGATAAAGGGAAGCAACTAGAAGAAAGTGTGTGGGTTCGCAAGGCTCCGACAAAGGAACCCCAATTTTATTTAGAACGTGCGAAGGAGACATTCATGGAAGCGAAGAAGAGCTTCATGGAGGCCTCCACTTTAGGTAGTAAGGATCAACAAGAACCAGGGATGGATCCTTCAATGCTCACTACCATTCTAGAGACATGCATGAAACTGTTGCATGACAGCAAGGCATTCAAAGAACTACAGGAACTTATCACTGGGTGAGCAAGGTTAGGAGAACCGTGCATTGTCCGGAAACTTGGAAAGCATGCATTATGCATAGGAAGGGAAATGAGGTTGACTGCGCAAATCAATGAGTATGAAATGGATCAGGTAATCCTGGATCTAGGATCAGACACAAATGTACTACGAAAACAAACATGGGAATGCATGGGCAGACCCACGCTATAGTGGTTTCCTATCTAGTTACGAATGGTGAACCAACAGAATATTTTTCCCATGGGAATATTGCAAGGGGTAACAGCCGATATTGAAGGTGCGAGCGCGCAAGAAGATTTTGAAGTGATAGAGATTGTCGATGATAGTAATCCCTATCCCGCACTACTAGGAATAAACTGGGCCACTGATATGAATGGAGTCATAAATCTGAAGACGCGCAAAATGATCTTTGAGAAAATGTCACTACGTGTATTAGTACTGCTAGATCCAGCTGAAGGAGGGCGATACACTAAACTGGTGTGTGGCGATCATAGTGATGACGATCTCGATTGTTTTTACAAGATAAATTTGCGAGAAGAGGATTGGGTGAATCTGATTGTAGATGGAAGTATTTCGTGGGAGCGCAAAAGCTCCTGCACTTTGGATTCAGACGAAGAGATGGAGCGATGGCAAAATCGACTGCACGAAGTAACAACACTTAATTGAACATGATGGTTAGTTCATTACGCTATGTGACAATAGAAGTAAGGGATCTACCAACATATGATGGGTTGTCAGCAGTGGATGAATTCCTGAGCAAATATGAAAGCAGAGTACTACAATAGTAGTGGTTTGATGCACTGAAGTGGGCACTGCGCGCAACACCCGCACGATGGTGGGGTACGCATCAAGGAAATTTTGAGGACTGGCGCGAATGAAAAAGAATGATGTGCCTACGATTCAGGAAACTGCAGATACAACTAGAAGACAAATATGATGGACGAGATGATCCACGCACACAACTCGCGAAATGGACCAAGGTCTATGAGGAAGAACCACAACCTGAATGGGTACATTTATTCTATCATACCCTGGATGTCATACCCGTGAATTGGTATACTGAGACCGAGCTCCTCCATGGAAGAAGTGAATGGGATGTCTTGCGCAAGGGATTTCTGTTAACATTCACATTTGAAGATCATTGGTCAGATACTATTGACGATGCGCTACAGGCAGTAAAAACAACTATCTTCAAAATACCCCAGGAGCCAATGGAAGTACTTCAGCTAGAATGGGCAACACAGTTGAGCTACGCACTAGAGTGTTATAACGTAAATGTTGAGGAGGATGATGAGGACCCAAGAAACATTAACATTTCAGAAATAGAAGGTTGTTGCAAGATTCATGGACCATCACTTGAAGACCTTGACATCACCACACCGCTAAAGACGAAGGAGGTCAACATTGGAATGGAGGTAGAGCCGAAGTACGCAACACTTGGGGACTACTGGGATGATGCCACTGTGGATAAGGTCGTTGAGTTACTCCGCGAATACCAAGACTTATTCCCGACCAAAATTATGGACTTAAAAGGGATCGTTGGCGATTTAGGGATGATGAAGATCACCTTGAAACCCAATGCGAAGCGAGTTAAGCAACAACATTCACCGCTTGAATCCAAAGTATAAAGAAAAGGTCCGTGACGAATTAGAAAAAATGCTCACAGTTGGAACTATTGAACCAATGGAGAATCTAACTGGGTGAGTCCTATGGTATTACAAGAGAAAAAACAGAAGGGTGAACTAAGAATATATGTAGACCTTAGGAAGTTGAACGACGCCTGTGTAACATGATTCATTCCCAACACCATTCACAGATGAAGTACTGGAGAATTTTGGTGGTCAGGAAGCATACTCATTCATAGATGGGTTCTCAGGGTACCATCGACAAAGATCGCACCGAAAGATAAGATAAAAAGGACCTTCACAATAGACTGGGGCTACTTCCAATACACCATTATGTTGTTTGGGCTGAAGAACTCGCCAGCTATATTTTCACGCATCGTGGTAGCCGCGTCCAAAGAATACATCCACAACTTTTCAGAGGTCTATCTAGATTATTGGACTGTCTTTGGATTAGTTAAGCACCATGCCACACACTATCCTCAATCTGGACTTGGATCTGCCTTTCCTTGACTTACTGTAATATCCTAGGCTCTTTCCTCTTTCCATATTTCTTCCCATAGTCTCAGCAGTCAAAGCATTGTCTGATATCTCACTGAAGCTCTTCCGTCACATTTCCTTGCTAAGGATTGCATTGACAACATCATCAAAATTTAAGGTACTAGATCTAGAGACATAGTTAATAATGGCCATAAGTAAATCATTCCAACTTTCTGGCAATGAGCATAGAAATAACAGAGCCCTAACTTCATCATGAAAAGTAACTCATACAAAACTTAATTGACTGGTAACTGTATTAAATTCATTTAAATGATCCGCAACAGATCCACCTTCTGAAATTTTTATATTAAATAAACGCTTCATAAGAAATACCTTATTTTAGGCCAAGGGTTTCTCATATAGTTTGGCCAATGCTGACATTAAACCCTTTGTTGTCATTTCCTTTGAAATATTAAATGCTACCGACGCTACTAGGCACAACTATATTGTTCCAAGTGCCTTTCTGTCAAGAATATCCCATTTTTTGTCTATCATACTCATCGACTTCTTTGTCTTTCCACTTAATGGTAGGTACAGATCTTTTTGATACAAATAATATTCCATCTGCATCTTCCATAGCTAGTAGTTTTGGCCATTAAATGTTTTGACCCTAAACCTACCATCTTTCACTATTGCTCCCACTCGAACCTGGAACCCTTCTCTCATGCTAGTTTATCAACCAAATAGACCTTGGGCTCTGATACCAGTTGTTAGAAAATTATATATTACAGAGCAATGGAACACACAAAATATTGCAGAAATATGAACACAGGAAACACATAAAACAAGAGAGACACAAATATATGTGGTTCACCCAATTTGGGCTGTGTCCACAAAGAAACAACTAGCCCTTCCTTTTTATATTATCTAGCAAACTAAAGAGGTACAACCTAAAATAGTTCCGCTGTGATTCCCTCTTTGTCTCACATAATCTCCTCTCTCTTTCTCACTCAGAATATAGATCTACATAGACACAATACAATTCCCATATATAGTGAGGGGTTTCCTTCTATGGAAAAAAACCCTAAATTAAACATAACTTCTATCATCAGATCCTCGCCTAATGAATGGCCCAGATGGACTACGAAATTACAACATTTTACAAGGAAAGTTTACATCAATTTTTAGCTTCAGGGGTGCTGCCCCCAATCCCCTCCTGGGGGGCTCCAAATAATCATCGTCGTCCACCCTGGACCCCCCTAACGGTCTACATTTTACGGGTGACGTTTTCGCCATATTACGAAGTGGGGTCCAATATGGTGATACCTCTAAATAAAGAGCATAATCAAGTTCCACACCCAAAAACAGGTGGACATCACTAACCATCACTAGATTGGTCTCTACCCAATTTGTTAAGTGTTCAAGAGTATTTTTTCCAACCCATCTTCCAAGACTAGTAACTCAACCCACAGATACTCTCAAGCTCTAGAGAATTTGTCCAACCAAGGCTCAAGGACTACCAACTCAACCCGCCAATGGCTCCAAAGATTTTGTCCAACCAAGGCTTCTAGGACTAACAACTCAACCCAAGTTGTTACAAGGCTTCCAAAGCAATTGTCCAACCAAAGCTTAAGGACTAGTAACTCAACCCAAGTCGTTGTAGGGATTCTAGAGTGTTTGTCCAGCCAAGGCACTAGGGACTAATAACTCAACCCACCTCCATAGAATCATGAGCACCAAGTAGAAGCAAAGGTAAACCCACAACACCATGGTTATCCAGGAAATGACAAGGCTAAGAAAAACCATTATCAATCCAAGCAATTGTTGGTACTATTTTATTGCTATTATTTTCTTCTAAAAATCCATCATTTATCTACCGTTTTCTTCCATAAACTGCTCATAGTCCATTGAAATTTATTAATGAAGCATTATAATTGTTATTTTACATTAAATTTAATTTATGGATTTTTATGTTAAAAATTGGAATTTTTCAACAAAATTACGGGATGTAATGACTTCCTGTAATTGGTTTATGTTGTGACATGTGGCATGGCAGGAAAATAGAAACAAAAGATAAGGAAGTTATCTAGGATGTACATACATGGTGGAAAATCTATTTAGCATCGAATTTGGAGCTCCTGAATACATGGTCAATGCTGGTCAAACCTAGCCTATTCAACAGAAAAATTTGAAGTTATAATGAATGTACTTGATCTTTTGCTTAAGATTAGGGACCCTAAACTGATTTCGATTTGTTTTAGAACTCAGTTAGGATTAGGAAGAACGAAAATAGCTTTTTTGTTGTAAATTTTAATAAATAGGAGGATTTTGATTATTATTAAAAAAAAAAAAATGCAAGTGAAGACATTGAAGAGAGCAGACTTAAGACTGTAAGCATATTCCAGAACTCTATTTTTAATGTAATCTATTCTCAAAACTTAATCAAAGGCAGAATTTCATCAATTATGGTGTTTATGAGTTAACGTTCTTATCACTTGAATTTTTTCAAAGTGTGCCATCAAAGCGTGGAAGGGCCCTACGTGAGGATTGGTACACTTTCTTTTTTGTTTCATAGAATTTAGTATTCAGATCTGAATAGCGTTTTATTTCATTTCATTGCTTGTGAGTTTATCAATTTAATTATAAGTTCTTGTCATTGTTATTTTATGATTCATAGTAGTAGCTTGAAAATTCAATTGCAAAATTATTGAATAAGTCCTTGTAAAAGGTTTAATTGACCATTGAATTTCAAAATATTTCTATGAACTCTGTTTTCATGAATTTGATTTTTAGTATGCTTAGTGTGTTATTTTAAAAGAGTTTTTGTGAATTATATCATTGTAAGAGGATTGAGAACTCAGACTAGTAACACTCTGCTTTTTTTAGAACAGTTAATTAAATTAGATGATATAATTGTTTAAATTGTGAAAGGAAACATACTTCAATCTCTTGTAAAAGAGTGTTGTAGCCTGTCACACTAGACACTTATTTAGACAGATTAGATCCTTTTAGGCCTATAAAATTTAGACATGTGCCTCTAAGTTTACCTACCTTGGTTGACATTAAATTTAGTCTAATCTAGAACCCTGGATTGGTCTCTACATTTTGGTGTTGTTGCCGAGGAGGCGCAACTAGAGGATTTCTAAAAAAAATAAACAAAAACAAACAGAAACATAGATTTAATTTTAATTCATCATTTTAGAAGTCATGTTTACTTATGTCTAGACCTAGAGATGATAAAGGTAGATTCCTAAAAACCCCCCATAAAAAAACTAATCCACCACTAGGAGCAGCCCCTTTAGGAAAAATTGAACACACAACACCATCTGGGAAAGTCACCATACAAGAATTAGAGGATAAACAAAAATCAGGGCAAAGACTCACACTCATTGAGAGACAAATTCTATTGGCATACGAATCAAAGAAGAAACATCTCCCTGAATCCTCTATAAAAAGAGAAAGTAGTAAAATAACTCAACAGTCTCTCCTTAAACCTACTGATTTTGAAAAATCTCAAGAAGGAGAAAAATCACTAGAACAATTTCTCTTTGAAACAAGTGACATTGAACAAGAAATTAAATCAACAGAGGAACCTATCAAAATGGATAAGGAAAGAGGAGGATCAACAAGAGGACCACAAAATCAAGATTGAAGAGAGGAGGAAGAGTCAACCTTTAAATTTCCTATTCAAGAACCAGGAGAAAATTATGATGAGGAAATAAAAATGAAAAACATACCTCCATTTGTGTTACCAAACTTTTATGGCATGGCTTCAGAAGATCCAGATTCATTCTTGTTTCAATTTGACATAGTATGTCGAACATATGGTTACACATATGATGCCCATAGGCTTAGACTCTTCCCAGCAACATTAAAATCATCAGCATTAAGATGGTTCATGGGACTTGGTGAACATGCAATAACTGATTGGGATGGCATGAGAAAAATATTCCTAAAGAAATACCAACCTTATTGTAGATCAAAAGATTCTAAAGATGATATCTTTAGAATGAATCAACAAGAGGATGAAAGTTTAGAGGAGTATTTGGAACGATTTTCTTACAATTTACAAAAATCAAAACATAGAACCATGTCTCTTGATCTGATTCGAACAATATTTTTTAAGGGCATTCAAGAGGAATACTTAGATGATCTTAATTTCATGGGAAAAGGTTATATTTCCACTTTACCTTTCGAAGAAAATGCTGATTTATGTGAAAAGTATTCTAGGAGCAAAGCCAGAAATGGAAAAAGAGTTATATCATCCAAAGCCACAAAATCCGCTTCAACAAGTGTCACAAGGGCTGAAATAGGAAACTTGTTAGAAGAATTCAAAGCAGATCTATTAAGTACCTTAGTAAATAAAATTGACACTCTAAAAGCAAAGAAAAGACAAGAAGAAGAAGATCAATTAATGGTTGTCTTTTGTCAAAAATGCCGGAAGAAACATGCTTTGAAAGACTTCCCATTAGAAAACATTCAAGTTTGCGCCTTTTGTACTGAAAATCATGATATATTTCATTGCTCTAAAATCAAGATTTTGCATAATTTTAATTTGGAAGCTAACGCGGATATGGAGAATGTGTATTTCATGGGCGCTAAGAGACCATGGCAACCAAGACCTCCACCTCCAGGTATGTTTCCAAACCAAAATTTGCAATTTCCTGCACAAGATCAGATGTATGTTCAGAATTCTTGGAATGTACCCATGCCATGGAACACCAAAATTACCCACAACAACAATGGAAACCATTTCAGCAATACTCTCAACAATATCAACCATATCCTCAACCATACCAACAATATTCTCAGCCATATCAACTGTATCATCAGCCATATTCGCAATATCCTCAAACATATCAACAATATCCTCAACAGCAAGTTGTTCATCAACCCCAAAACACTCAACAAGAATTGCCTGCTCCTCCACCAATAAATCCACCTCAATTACAACTTCCATCTAACCAACCTCCTAGACCCACTCAGATTCCTGCTCAACCTGTACCAAATCTAAATAATAGAGCAGATAGACCAGCTTACAATGTAGATGAGGGACCATCATATCCCACATTACCTTTACAAAATATCGAGCTGAGGTATGGTAAGGTACTTCAAAAAGAACCTCCAGTAGCTGAAAAACAAGAAAATGAAGAAAATGAAAATGAAACTCCAACTCAAAGGAAACAAAATGATGACATCAAAAATAAACAAATACAACCGTTGCATCCACCACCTTTTCCATAAAGATTGGTTCAAGCAAAACTTCCCATGTCTATACCACAGTTTGATGTTTTAGATGAGCTAAAGAATGTCTATATAAAAATTCCACTATTACAAGCCATAAAAGACATTCTGATATATACGAAAGCAATCAAAGAACTATGCCTCAAGAAGCCTACCAGGAAAAGAGTTGATCCACAAACTATTCATGTTATTGGACATTTAGCTGGCCTTATGACAAAAACCATTTCAATGGAAAAGTATGTTGATCCTGGTATTCCCAGAGTCACTACAATCATTAAAAACATACATATTCCAAACACCTTAATTGACCTTGGGGCCGCAATAAATGTGATGACTCTTGAAACAATGAAAACATTGCAACTCATAAACTTGCAGTACACACCAATTGTTCTAGAACTAGCTGATAGGTCTAAAGTGATTCCTGAAGGGATTTTGGAGGAAATAATTGTTTCACTGGACTCTTGGGAGTATCCAGCGGAATTTTTAGTTTTTCAGCCAAAATCTAATTTAGGAGGACACCCTATCATCCTTGGTAGACCATGGTTAGCAACTGTTGATGCATTCATAGGATGTAGATCGGGTAATATGATTATTTCATGAGGAAATGAAAGAAAACAACTCACTCTCTACCCATCAGCACAATCACCAGCAGTAGCACACAATTTATGGCTTGATGATAAATAATTTGATAAGGAAGAAGTTCAATCTATTTTCAGCATCAACCAAAACTATGATTTTCAAGAACAT
>APFE031162152.1:7073-18050 GCA_000404065.3 Pinus taeda | reverse complement strand
CCTGGGGCACTTATGCCTATAATGTTTTACCATTTGGACTTTGCAATGCTCCAGCTACATTTCAGAGAGCTGTATTAGCTATTTTTGTTGATTTAGTTCATGAATGTGTTGAAGTTTACATGGATGATTTTTCAGTGTATGGTATTTCATTTGAGCATTCATTAGAAAATCTTGAAAAAGTTTTGAAGATATGTATTGAAGCTAATCTATCCCTGAGCAATGAAAAGTGTTTTATGATGTTAAATGAAGGGATAGTATTAGGTCACTATATTTCTTCTCAAGGCATTAAAGTTGATCCATCAAAAATCCAGATCATTGTCAATTTGCCAATTCCGAAGACTCAAAAAGAGGTAAAAAAATTTCTTGGGTATGCAAGCTATTACAAAAGATTTATTGAACATTTTAGTAAATAGCTTTACCTCTGTTTAAGCTTCTAGCAAAAGATACACCTTTCAACTGGAATGAGAATTGTCAGAAAGCTTTTGAAACACTCAAAGAAAAGTTATCAACCACACCAGTCTTAAAAGGACCTAACTGGACCCTACCATTTCACGTCTTTACAGATGCATCTGATACTGCAGTGGGTGCCTCATTAGGCCAAAAAGAAGAGTCTTTCAATTATGCCATCTATTTCATTAGTAAAAATCTAACACCTACAAAATTAAACTACACAGTCACTGAAAAATAAATGCTTGCAATCATACATGCTATGAATAAATTCCGACATTATATAACTGGTTATGAGGTTTTTGTACATACTGACCACTCTACCATTAAGTATTTAATGAATAAACCAATCACTAATGGCAAAGTTACCAGATGGCTATTATTATTACAGGAATTTAATATTACAGTGTTAGATAGACCAGGTAAGGAGAATCAGGTGGCAGATTTTCTTTCTAGACTACAAAATTCAGGTGAAGTTGTTCCGGTTGAAGATTCTTTTCCAGATGAAAATTTATTTGCAATTTCAATAGTGAATCCTTGGTATGCTGACTTAGCTTATTATTTTTCCATAGGAAAAACACCTCCATATTTTACTCCAAAGTAAAAAAAGAGGTTGATCAAACAAAGTGCTAGATATTCAAGGGTTAATGGAGATTTATTTTACACTGGTTATGATATGATTATTATACGATGTGTAAGAAATGATGAAATAATTGATATTTTAAAATCTTGTCATGATGAACCGTGTGGTGGGCATTTTGCAGCAAAGAGGACAGGATTCAAGATTCTCAGCCTTGGATACTATTGGCCATCTATTTTTAAGGATTCCAAGAACTATGTGAAAAGTTGTGACAGTTGTCAAAGAATGGGCAGACCAACAGCTACAGATGAAATTCCACTTCAGCCTCAAGTACATTTAGAGCCATTTGAAAAATGGGCTCTACATTTTGTAGGATCCATCAATCCAACTTCAAAAGGCAAAAATTACATCCTAGTATGTACTGATTACACGACAAAATGGGTTGAAGAAAAAGCACTAGTCCAGGCAACTGAACAAACAGTGGTAAACTTCCTTTTTGAAGAAATTTTTTTAAGGTATGGAGTACCAAGGTAGATAGTGACAGATCAAGGTACGCAGTTTACTTCAAAGCTGGTCCAAGACAACACAGAAAAATATAAAATCAAGCACAGGAAAAGTACACCTTACCATCCACAGGCCAATGGCCAGGTGGAATCTACAAATAAAACATTGGAAGGAATTATCACTAAGACAGTAGCAATGAACAGAAATAATTGGGAAGAGAAGCTCAAAGATGCACTTTGGGCTTACAGAATCACGTTGAAAAACACTACAGGATTTACACCTAAGAGGTAATGCTTCCTATTGAATTTCAAATACATACTTATAAGATGGCCGCAGATTTAGGAATTGATCTCAATGAAGCACAAAAGAGAGAATTATGCAACTGAACCAGTTAGATGAAATGAGGCAGCAAGAAGAGGAGAGAGTAATCCTAATGCAACAACAAAGGAAGCAGTGGCATGATGCACACATCAAAAATAAATAGTTCAAAGAAGGAGACTGGGCTTTACTCTTTGACTCTAAATTCGGAGATCATAAAACCAAATTTACAACACATTGGATGGGCCCATATGAAATAGTTGAAGTATATGAAAATGGATCAATCAAGCTTACTGCAATTGATGGAGAAGGCAACACCTTTATTGTCAATGGACATAGGTTTAAACTCTATCATAAGCCCATCAGCAAGGAAGATTTTATTCAAACTATATCTCAGCAAAGGGAGGTTGAGATATTGCAGCCTTTAGCTGTGATATATCTACCTTAGTTAATTCAATTTCTTTCTTATAAAAAAAAAAACAACATAATAAAAATATAAAAACAATAAAAGAAAAAATACAAAATTAAAATTAAAAATTAAAAAAAAAAAAATAATAATGGTTTAGATGTGAAAACCAGACTCTGGCACACTCTAAACCCGAATTCTTAGTAGAAAACCAATCATTTGGCTGGTAAGAATTCTTTGTTCTACTTGTTCACTGTTTTTCAGCAATTCAATAATGATTGAGGACAAGTCAAAGACTTAGTGGGGGAGAAGAAACAGTGGTTTTTCCCTATCTCATCTCCTCATTTTTAAATCTTCAAGGAATTTGTTTCAATAATTCAGTATTTCAATAAAAAAATTGTTTTTGTTCTAATTAGAGGGACATGTTCAAGCAATGAGATATGCAGTGGGACCTGCTCAGAAGACTATGTCAACATTACCAATATCAGAGGGACCTGTTCAGAAGGCTATGTCAACATCACCAATATCAGAGGGACCTGTTATATTCAATTTCATTTCAAAGGGACCTGTTTTAGAAAATGAAGATCAGTCATACCTATACAAACAGATCAGTCATACCTGTGCAAGCCAAATCAGCATTTTGTCAACCAACAAGTGTAATGTATTGTTGAATTTTTTATTTTTAACATTTAAAATTCTTAAATTATTTTAGTTTTAAAAATGATAATTATTATTGTTTGTTATCAATTTCAGAAATCCTTATACCCATAACCTTTGTAATATTCCCTAAATACTCACCTCATTATCACTCTGCCTATTTCTATATGATCATTTCCATTTCCCTATCACCCTTAGCCTATTTTTATTTTCTATTCCTACTACGCTCTTCAAACCTTTTCATAAACTCATCATTTTTAAATCTGACCTTTGTCAATAAAGTACCAACAAGTAGTGGATACTCAATGTAAAAGTTCGTTCAATGGAGAGACATTTGTTAAACCGTCTGTCCTCAAAGGATTCCATTCATTTCGACTGCTAGAGTTACAAAAACAATCTTCTGACCCAAATCTGCTTATGAAATGTATCTGTTATCATCACACGATTTGCATATTGTGTTATCATGATTATGCTTCTGCAAATCAGTACTTCTCCTCTGTATTTATGATTTGAATGTGCCTTCTGACTCTGCAAACAAACTTATGGCCCCTGGTTGAAGACTCTGTTCTCCGCGTTATCATCATAGCAATTGGATCTTATGACGTCAAGCAAAATGAAGGTCGGTTGTTGAGTTTATTTTATTTTTATAAAACTCTGAGTTCATAAAGTTAGTTACGGAGTTAATGTTTAGACTCTGAGTTTCTTAAAGAGGGCCAAGATAGTAGGTGCTATAAAGGGAGAAAATATAGTAGACAGGCTTATCTAGAGTTTTTTTACTTCCGCCCAGAATTTGACGACGTTAACCAGGTCAACTCAGGCAATTGAAGAAGTAAGCTCAGAGAATTGAGGACGTTAACCAGGTTAGCTCAGTGGAACGTAAGAAAATAGGTAACAAGTTGAAAACCCTGATTGAATTTTTGAGCATAAAAAAAGGGTTAGAACAGAGATTTTTAAAATGACCAATAGAGCAGAGCCCGAAAAATTTGATAGGTCAAAATATCATGAAGACTGTGTCAAGATTTTAGGGGAAAAACACTGGTTATCTTTTCTAGAGAAATTTAATGGAAATAATGAAGAGATTACGAAGCAATTTGCATTTTCCTTCAATGGAGAGAAATCTTTAATAGGAAATTTCTATTTTAGAATTTCAGAGGATACAATAGCACAAACATTGGAAATCAGTCCAGAAGGGGAAAGTATTTCAAAACCAAGAAATTTAAAGAAAAATCATGGACTCAGTTTATGTCTAGGTCAAGGGTTTCCTCTGTCAATTGGAAAAAGGGTGTTCCTAGAAGTTGGTTAATTCACCCATGGGATGAAATGGTATACATTATTCAAAAATTTGTTACATGTGAAGGACGTTACAGTATAGTATACCTATATCACATAAAAATTCTGTTGCACTTAAAAGGTCAATGCACTATCAGTCTGCCCTATTTTCTCTTAAAATGTCGAAGACCATTCATAAACAAAAAGGTAATGAAGATAGGATTTTGTATCATTTTGGTTTGATCAAAATCCTAATTGAATTTGAGTTGTAGAGGAGAGGAAAAACATGGAAATAATTTTTAATTGACAATCAAATCAAAATTAGAGAAGATGAACAGGAAAAGCAAGAAACCACAGAGTTTATGATTGATATTGATGAGGAAGTCCCTGAGCTTAAGTCAAGAAATGTTCCTCAACCCAGCAGTAGTGTAAGGACTAGAAGGATGAGACAAGAAACTGCCAAGAAAATTGAAAAAGATAAAATCTTCACTACTTATAAGAGAAGATCAAGGAGAATAAAAAGGAATCAGACACAAGATGATCAACTAGAGCCTAATGCAAATGCACCAATGGAAATTGAAAGTAGTGCTAATTCACAGCCAGAACGGGAAGAAGAAATGGAAACTGAGAGTAACAAGGGAGAAAGGAAAGAGCCAACACCTACAAACAAGAAACAGAGAAGGTTAGAGAAACAGATTGAAGAGCTAAAAGAGGAAATGATGGAAGCAAACATGTTAGAGAAGGTCATAAAGAAGGAAAATGAAATGTTGAGAGCTCAAAGCAAGAAGATTCAGCAGAAAAATGAGAAACTGAAGAATAAAGTCAAAGAACTTAAGACTGATCAAACTGAAATATGCAAATGGGCGACAAAATGGTACAATCAGAAAAAAGTTCTCAAAGAAAAATATAAGTATATGAAACATGAGTCCCGAGTTCAGAAGAATGCCAAGTTCAGAAGAATGTAGATGTATTGCTACAAGCAGCAGAGGCACAAGAAGAAACAGAATATAAAGGGAGCACATCAGGATTAGCTTGAGGACATGCTAAATCATTGAGTTTGGGGGAGATGTTGGTATTCTTTTATTTCTATTCTTTTCTTCTAAAAATCCATCATTTATCTACCATTTTCTTCCATAAACTCCTCATAATCCATTGAAATTGATTAATGAAGTATTATAATTGTTATTTTACATTAAATTTAATTTATGGATTTTTATGTTAAAAATTGGAATTCTTCAACAAAATTACGGGATGTAATGACTTCCTGTGATTGGTTTATGTTGTGACATGTGGCATGGCAAGAAAATCGAAACAGAAGATAAGGACGTGATCTAGGATGTACATACATGGTGGAAAATCTATTTACCATCGAATTTGGATCTCCTGAATACATGGTCAAGGCTGGTCAAACCAAGCCTATTCAGCAAAAAAAATATGAAGTTATAATGAATGTACTTGATCTTTTGCTTAAGATTAGGGACCCTAAACTGATTTCGATTTGTTTTAGAAATCAGTTAGGATTAGGAAGAACAAAAATAACCTTTTTGCTTGTAAATTTTAATAAATAGGATGATTTTGATAATTATTAAAAAAAAAAAAAAAATCTAGTGAAGACATTGAAGAGAGCAGACTTAAGACTGTAAGCGTATTCCAAAGCTCTGTTTTTAATGTAATATATTCTCAAAACTTAATCAAAGGCAGAATTTCAGCAATTATGGGGTTTATGAGTTAACGTTCTTATCACTTGAAGATTTTCAAAGTGTGCCATCAAAGCATGCAAGGGCCCTACGTGAGGATTGGTACACTTTCTTTTCTGTTTCATAGAATTTAGTATTCAAATCTGAATAGCGTTTTATTTCATTTCATTGCTTGTGAGTTTATCAATTTAATTAGAAGTTCTTGTGATTGTTATTTTATGATTCATAGTAGTAGCTTGAAAATTCAATTGCAAAATTATTGAATAAGTCCTTGTAAGAGGTTTAATTGAACATTGAATTTCAAAATATTTCTATGAACTCTGTTTTCATGAATTTGATTTTTAGTATGCTTAGTGTGTTATTTTAAAATAGTTTTTGTGAATTATATCATTGTAAGAGGATTGAGAACTCAGACTAGTAACACTGTTTTTTTTAGAACAGTTAATTAAATTAGATGATATAAGTGTTTAAATTGTGAAAGGAAACATACTTCAATCTCTTGTAAAAGAGTGTTGTAGCCTGTCACACTAGACACTTATTTAGACAGATTAGATCCTTTTACGTCTATAAAATTTAGACATGTGCCTCTAAGTTTACCTACCTTGGTTGACATTAAATTTAGTCTAATCTAAAACCCTGGATTGGTCTCTACAGCAATCCTTTATGCCAATGATATATCATGACCAAGATACCACATGCATATGCCATGCATGCCAAAACTAGCAAGGAAATCATACATGCAACTCGATACCTGTAAGAAAAACCCATTGTAGTTTCTGATCTCAATGTCCTCTTGCACTCTCTTGTTCTTCCTTTGCCTCCTTTCTCCAAATCCCAAGTATTCCACACTCCTCCAACAATGCTCCAAGAAAAGTCTAAGTGTCCAAGGGTATGAGAAAGAGAATAGAAGAGAGCTCCACCATAGAACTAACAAAATATTGAGAAAAATCTTTCCCACTAATCCTTAGAAACCCCTTTATAAACGAGGCATTTATTTTCTTCATTTTCCATTATTTTCCTTCTCACATGCAACCTGTGACCTTTCACCTTCCTTTTCTCCTATTTTCCTTTGTTTTCATAAATAAAATGTCAATAATGCCTCTTTTCCTTTCCAAAACCTTTTCCATTTCCTTTGCCAATTTCCTTAGCCATAAATAAACCAAATGAACACCCACTAGGATGTTTTTCCCACCATTTAGCTTGGAATACATGTCCCATGACTGTGGTCTTATATTTTTTTACATGAATGTTTTCTAACTAGGGTTGTTACAATTACGTGATTAACAATGAGTATGTTCGACCATAGTGAATATTCATAAATTAACAAAATTATGTTAGTACAAACACCCTAAGGAAAATACTACTGACTTGAACTAAAAAACATGCACTAGAAAAGTCCTAGAAGGTAAACACACATGTAAAAAAATAATGAGACTATGTTTCAGATGACCTTCCAATATACTTCTTACTTGTAGGGTCCCAACTCCACAAGTAGAGTTGACTAGAGAAAGGTAAGGAAGAGGTATGGTTTCCTCCCACAACCATCACATATACGGTAGCTTTCCTAGGAATTGACACTAAGGTACCTTTGTCCCATAGGGCCACATGAATCTTGAGCTTCTTGGTAGTCAGCCACAACACGAGATTCCTTGTCAAAAAGCAGGTGACCTTGAGGAGAACCACTCGCACTGTGACCTATCCTAACCCCCTCTGAACACGTTTTAACACACTTTGGATTTGTTGTGGGATGATGAAGGATTTTAACTCCTTAAATCATGCTTGATAATATATTTTTGTAGTCTTGGAGAATTTGACTCACACTGATATCTCCAAGACCCTAGCTTGAGCTAATGTTGGTGTGCTACCAACAAAAATAAAATATGACCTCTAGTTTTTTTTATTATGATGTTAATCTTAAATGGATGTTGTTTACACATTTGAGATGTGGTGTGAAACTTAGATGGTGCGAATGACTCTTGTTAGTAACCTTGACGTAGCTATATGTAAATTCTTATTTTCACTTATATAAATGCTAACTACAGGAGGGTAAGTGTTTTTCATAACACACCAATACCTATTATAATTCACCTCTCACTAAATTCTTCTTGGGTGCAGATCTTGATTATCTTCTTAATTCAGAGGTATTTGTTTCAATCAGATGTATACCCGAGGAAGACTATACACCCCTCCATGCGGGGGGGTGTTGGGGGGACCATCCCCCCGGCTAAGGGGTCATGGGGCCAGTGAGGGTTCGAGGGAAGCACCCCTCAAAGATAAAATTAAATGAAATTTTTCTTTATAGATATTTGTAATTTCGTAGTAAATCTGGGTCATTCATTAGGTGGACGATATGACAATAGAAGTATGTTAATTTAGGTTTTTTTCCCCTAGAAGGAAACCCTCGATATATATGAGGGAATTGTATTGCAACAATGTATTATTATTCTAAGAGAGAAAGAGAAAGGACATTGTGTGAGAGAAAAGAAGAAATTACTGCGAATCTAATGTAGGTTGTATCTCTTCATTTTGTTGGATAATATAAAAGAAAGGACTGATTGTTTCTCCGTGGACGTAGACCAAATTGGGTGAACCACATAAAGTTGTGTCTCTTTTGTTTTATGCTTTTCTATATTTCTATTTTCGCAATATTTTATGCATTTCATTGCTCCTCTCATTAATTTATAACAACTGGTATCAGAACTGAAGGTCTATTTGCCTAATAAACTCGTAGGAAAGAAGGGTTCTTAGTTCAAGTGGGAGCAATGGCTGAAGATGGTAGGTTTAGGGTCGAGAAATTTAGCAGCCAAAATTACTAGTCGTGGAAGATGCAGATGAAAGATTATATGTATAAAAAATGTTTGTACCTACCATGGAGTGGAAAATCAAAGAAGACGACAAGTATGAAAAATGAAGAATGGGATCTTCTTGACAGAAAGGCACTAGAAACAATACGGTTGTGTTTGGCAGCATCAATGGCATTCAAAATTTTGAAGGAAACGATAAATAAAGGTTTAATGATGGAATTGGTCAAACCATATGAAAAACCCTGTTGACTTGATGGGGCTTGACCCAGGTTCATCGTTATCTGTGACAACAAACAAAACCCTAGACTGTTGGCCCTTTTGGAAACGACCCGCGTAGGGCAGGCTGCAGTCTCACATGAATCCATATTGGGGGATGAAATAACCAGGTTTCTACATCCAAAGGCCTGTGTGATGTGTTCCTCCAGCTCTTACGGCTTAGATTTACCTTCGCGCACCTCTAACCATTCCGATCATACAACTACTATAAATCTATCTAAACAACATCTAGATCTTCACAAAGGTACTTAATTATACTTATCATACATAACGATTACATGTCTACTAGTTTCACGCAACAATAAAGCTTCAATTCATGTAAAACATATCAAAGAGTGTAGATACATAAACTTAGCAGAAGTAAATAATACAACATAGATGCATCATAATCATCTGAAAACAGTATTTATTAAGCATAAACGTTCAATAACTGACTTCTTATCCCTGCGCACTCAACTGTAGGGGCCCACACACTCAGCCTGCGAATTTACCAAGGTCTCCACGCACTCAGCAGCAGGAGCCTTCCCCTTTCGCCTAAGTACAGGAAACAAACCTTTCCTACCTTAGCGCCTTTCCCTTACAATGATTCTTCATAAAACATTTTTTCCTAAGACTCGCTATGAATCATCTATATATATCATTTTCTTTACAATACCATGGTCTGCGCACCATGGACAGGTCTCAAAATGAATATATCTCCTACCCACCTAAGGGACTATAGCCCCTTTGACTTCCACTAGCTTCGCTCTCCACTTACAAATTTCGCAAAGACTTTACATTCGTTACAAAAATATATTACAAAATTGACCTAAACTTGACTTAACTGACTTGAGGGACCCCATCCCAATAGGCCCCCAACACAAATTGGGTGACTCTCCCTCAAGTCACTTAGCTGGTGCAAATATATTGCTTTGGAGTTTTCTAAAATCCATCTTCAACAATTGTAAGTCAATAGTACCCTACACCTCAACCTGCTGCACTTCCTCTACCAGATTCTCTATTGTAGGGCCTTCCACTGTGAGGCCCATTGTCCTTTGTGTTTGCTATATTGTCTTCAACTTCTCCTGTACTGGTAGAGTACGCTGGCTTGCTTCCTTTGTCCATGGTTGCGTCTTGGCCTTCAATATGGCCTCTTTTCTCTATAGCTCTGAAATCTTTATTTGTAGCTATTTCCCCTCGATTAAGCGAGTGAAGCATTAGATAGGTTCTAAACTGTGCACAATCACCCTAAGTTCATCTAATTGTTGTTGATTCTCTCAGCTATCTGTTCCAATTTTCTACAGAGTGGGGTCCTCCCGCAGAGTTGTCCATAACTCCATTTCATGTTCAAAGAGATCAGTGGATCCCTTGATTGTTGCATCTAACGTGGCCATTATCTCTTTGATGCCTACTCCTCGCTACTCTTGGACTTTTGGCGGAGTATTTGGCTGTAGTTTTAATTATAGTTCGCATATCTGCATTTGTAACTCAAAACATAGGCGAATGATATCCTCTTTAGATTCTCTAACTGTGGAAGCCAACTTTCAAATCTTAGATGTTGATGTTCAATCTTCGGGAATGTTGACCTCTGACAGCTCATTACATGACTGTGTAATGGAGGCCTCCAATTTCTGGCTACGTGTGGCTAGATCTTCCTTTTCTTTCGGCGCTTGTGCATTTTCTGCAAAGATTTTCTCATTGTTCATCCTGACCTCGCTGATGACTAACAGTGCACGCTGCTCCCTAACCCTGAGCTCATCTAAAACCCCCTGATGCAGTTCGTGGAGGGTCTGAATCAGAAACACTGCTAGGTTGACACCCACATCCTTGATTTGCACATAGTGATCCCTCTAAAAATGGTATAACTCTGAGATCTAAAGTCTTATCTGTCTCCATCACAGTCGCGCTCGCTTTCCACAGGCTCGCTTGAATCCCACTCGCCTGTAGTCATTATTAGTGTCAGTCTTTACAGCCTTCCTCCAGTGATCAAATGTGCTCTTACAAAGTGATTTTGAAGTGTCAAGGTCAAATTTTGTCATT
>APFE031162148.1:0-15223 GCA_000404065.3 Pinus taeda | reverse complement strand
ATCCCATGAGCTCGTATTGAGTCTTTTCACCCTCCTCGCTTGACCGTTCACTAGACATCTTTTAGCTTGTTGGTCATAAAGTCATCCTTGCAGCCATGTTCTAGCCATGCACAAGGTCCCTCTTCGTGTGTAAAAATTGTATTCGTTATGTGAAAATATGTGGAACTCACACACAGAGTTGTATGCACTATTGCACAAGCGTTGTTGCGGTCACTCAATGACCTATGACAAGTGTAGTGCTTGTCGCTCACACTCGTCAGTTAGTCACACTAAGCACATGTTGTCTTGACGGTTCGAGGTGTCATGTCGTCAATTCATTTTGAGTGTGTGTTAGCAAGGTCATGCATGCACGAAGTCACTCGTTCACACACTTGGTCATTTTTTTGAAACTCTATCGACCAAACCACCCTCCAACAGTCAGACCCTCACTGAGATGCATTGTGCAGTCTGAACCCTTAACAAACATGTACTACTACCCAGAATTGTGCAGAGCTTGAGGCTATCTCCCAAGCAGTCTACACTGCACAATCATGGAGTCAACTGGATTGACTCCCACCCATAACAATGTAAGTGTTTCTCAACAATCCATATTAATCTGCATTTCCCACAAGAAAAACCACCAAGCCTCCACCTAGTCAACTGGAGAGTTTGACCGAGCAATGATCCCGGGCATCACTCCTCCAAAACTTGTGCAGAAGCTACCAAGTATTCTCGCTTCCACTGACTGAAGAAATTGTGTAGACATGCCGGATAGAAACCCTTGCCCACAAAAATTGCACATTTTTCTCAGCCAGTCACCCTATCAGTTGACCTGCTGCTCCTCCTGACAAATGCGTAGTTTTCATGAGAAATATCCCAGTTTCCCAGCATCTCGCTCATCCCAGAAACTGCATAGGGATGTATTGTAGGCCAACCTCCCAGCTCTGCACAATTTTTTCTAGCATCCTCTCGCAGCTTGCTCCCAAACTCCTTGGATAAATTACGCAATTTTCACTACCAGTCTCCCCTTACTTCCTACTTTGTCTCCCTGAAAAAATTGCACAGATTTTCCCTCCAGAAGAGCCAAATCCTATAGGAAGTCACTGCCGATCCAGATTTCCTATCCTAGCCTCCCAATGACCTCTACACAATTTTCATGGATAGTGCCCGGAGCCTGCATCCCGGCTTGAAATATGCTCTGCACAATTTTAGAGCCTTGTCCTCTCTCCTGGTCACCTGCATCCAAAAGAAAAAGACAATGCATCATGGTAGACTAGGTGATTTCTAGATTTGATTTCTTCTTGTCATGAGTGATTGTAGATAAAAGTACATGGATGAAACATGCCATGATGACAAACGGGATGAACAAGGAGCACATGCAAGAAGACTTGTTCGTGAACGGACGAACACATGAAGCATGCCAAGTAAAAGCGAAGAAGCTACATGCATGTGCAACATCAAGTGAACACTAAGACCATCAGAGACTTTGTAAACCTTTCCATGCATAGGTGAAGTTATGATACACCAATAGCACATCCATCACTCAGCATCACTGTAGCTCAACATGGGCACCACCACCAACATGAACATACCAGCTCTGTCATATCGGGTCATGTTGTGAGTCATCTCGGACACATCACTACTATGGGCCATACTGTTTTAATCAATGTAATGTAACGTGGAAGTCCAAGAGAACCACATATAAATTTGAAGAGTAATGTAAGTCAAATAGTCATGAGGGAAGTCGAATAGTTAGAAGGGCCAGTTTTATCCTTGGCTATAAATACGCTTCATTTGTAAATGCAAAGGAACTTTCACCTTGGCTCCTCCCACATAACCTTGAGAGTCTGTAGCATTTTCTCTAAGGAGCAAGTAGCGGCTCCAATGCCAAGTTATTAGGGTTAGCGATGTATGGTGTACCGATGTGTCTTGGAAATTTTGCTTAATTTAGAAGCCTGATAAGTGGCCTTTCACACATGTATTGTATTTGTTTGTAAGACTATTCTTTGGACAATTGTAATTCATGTTGCTTTAACCTGTGTTAACACAGTTGAACTATTTCAGTTGTTCTAATACATATGCTTACAAAAATGTGTTGTATAAGTTGTCAACTTTGTCTTTCCCGTGTGGGCTATCCCACCAGACACTCGATAGAACTATTCTCATAAACTTGTTATACCGACCGTCACACTCGTGTGGACTACTCCGTTGGGTGTTGTATGTGCTATCTGTTTATTGTGTGTTTGTGACTACCACATCTGTGTGGACTACTCCGCTAGAATTTGTGCATTTACTATTGTGTTGTGTGTCTCTGATAGAGTTGGAACTATTCCCTTTAAAATTGAGACTCACTTCCACCCTATCCCTTTGCAGTGAAAGAACCTTGACACAAGTAACACTAAGCACTCACTAGGCACGCGAACCTTGTTGTTTGAAGGCAAATCAGACCACTCTCATGTCCTAACAAGTAAGAGCTAAGGAAAACCTTTAAGGTAATGAAAATTAGGCCATCATACCAGATGGGACTCCTACACCAAATGATGTGAGGTCTAGTTGGGACTTCATACTAGGAGATCACCTGAATGTTGGCAGCTCTACCATCGTCAACATTTTTGGAGCTAGAAGGAGGGACATCAATTGTTTATGGTTGAATGTACTCTCACCCCCACTCATCAATCATCTGTTTCAGGTAGTAACTCGCACTCCCTCTCAACTACATGGAACTCTAAGGTTGGTAACTCCCCACCTCCTAGATGTGAACACAAAATTTCATTTCAACACCTCTTCTCCATCCGTTGATCTGAAATTACCATAAACTAACTAATGATGTAGAAGTAATTATCCATTACTTAGTTGAATGTTAACTGAAAGCACAGAAATCGAGGTAAACTACTCGAGTAGAACACTTTACGACAGCTGATTAAACATGAAATCGATGAATAATAGAAGCGCATACAGTAAAAACATAATTACACTAGATAGCAAGATTGATTACGGATTTTTACCCTGATGGACTATGTCTTCGGGTCCGCTTTCAAGATGGGCAACCGTTTTATTAGGAATGAGAAGAAGGTGTTGATTACATAGAGAAAAGGCCAGACTGAATGTGCACACAGGCACTTCTTATCATAGTCATTAGATAACCCTATGAACTAGCTTTCCAATGCCACTTATGGTTTCCAATTCCGACACCCGATGATCCCAAAACACTAAAAACAAAATAGCCTCTAACCTCCAGAATCTGCATACAAAAAACCCAAAACCACCAAACTATTCTTCAATGAGAAAAACTACCTCTTATAGGCTTGCAAGTACATGGAAACCTCCTTGACCGATTTTGAGGTGTATTACCTAACTTGAAGTGTTCATATGGTTCAGTCTAATCCACTAGGGACACCTTAGCATTTAGTCACAAGCGCATTGAATTAATTTAAAACAATTTAACAACATAAAACCCAAAATAACTTTGGATTTACATCGAAACCACTAGATGTCAGCATTAACTGGGTGGGTTGGACAGCTCATGTGAAAACTTGGAGTTAACTGTTTGTAGGGCGGTTATCTTGGTGGCTTCCTCTCCAATGGTTCCGGTTGGTGGGACGTGTTCACATGCGATAACATTTGTATGGTTTCTGCATGGTTTCTAAGCCTGACGGTTAGGAATCCAATGACTTATCTCTATTATTGGTCACATGTCTTACAGTCCTGCTACGATCAGATATTGGTGGCTTAGTGCTAACCTAACTGTCTTATCTTTCTGTTGTTCACATGACCAGACACCTCCAATGCGGTTATTTGGCCATTTGGACAGTGTTATGTTTAATTTGTAATGTTTTGAATTGTATTAATTCAACATAATCCGAGAGTTAATATAAGGGTTTTAGACTTAGGGTTTGGGATTAATACATGAATATACGGTTTGTATTAACACATATTTCTTATGTTTGAGTGTGATAGGTAGGGATTTAGGTCTTTAGGGTTTTAGCATAGGATTAATACATAGATTAGGGTTTAAATGTAGTTTTTAGAAACCCATATGTAAAATGTTGTCACAATGTGACGTTCACAATATTCGTCACATGATGACAATAAACCCATGCCTATCATCGACAAATGACGATATCGATCCTCTATCACGATGACACCCATGTTGACACCACATCATGCTTGTCGAATGACAAAAACACATGTCGTCGACCAATTCTGACAGAACTATCGATGAACATAAGTTGACAGCCAGGTACAATACCACATAAATTAAACGGCATGCAAACCATATTACCTGAAAAAACAACACTGTCACAACTAAACTGAAGCGACGACAACACTGAACACTGATGACGACACTTGAACACCTATACAATTTGAATCAATGGATCCTCATGGATCATTCCTCTCCACTTTAAAGCCTTTGGACCACAAAAGTTTGACTAAACAATTAGTCGATGAGGGTAGAACTCCCTCTCTTTCCACCTTGACCTGACGATGTACCAATACATTAGATCAATCACCTACAAGTGATGACCCTAATGATGCTGACCATGGTATCTTTTGATTCGCTGAATTGTTTCTTCCATCCGCAGTATGAAAAACTTGCGACGATGGGAAAACAACATGTTATCAACATGGAAATTGAATTATTTCCATGAAGAATCATGAGTTAGTGATTCAAACACATATTTGAAAATAGTATTTGTACAAATTTGTTCAATACATTTGATGGGTATTAACGATATACTTTCCAGAATAAATGAAATATTCAAAGACTCCTTTGATTTTGACTTCATATCAATTACTTGACTTGATTTACTTTCCTGTTGACTGATTACTAAGTCAACTTGCTTCACAGAACTCATCCAGCTGTGATGTAAAGATTGCTGCAACTTAGTTTGACTTTGAAAGTATCTAAGTAATTGTTGATTTACTTGAATCACTATTTTTTTGTTTATTAACTGATATCTCCATTGGCTAACACTTTCATTTAATGCACTAGTTTTCAAATCATGATAAGGAAACTTTAGATCTGCTTTCGAAAATGCTTTGTCATGAAAAATTATAAACTTCCTCTTCACTTGAAAAGAGGATTCATTACTTTTTAAAGCATGAAATGATGATGCAATACCAAAGAAATTTAACACTGACTTTCCCCAATACTGACCTGCACCCCTGAAACTGAAAATAAACATACCATCTGAAACAAGTCTCTTATTAGACTCACATGTACCATTCCCTGCAATACACTATTGATGATGATAGTTTCAAGAATTCAGTTGAATGAATGAGTTGAGAGTCATTCTGTCTTTAAGAAGATGTTCGTAGGACATTAAATCTATTGCATGTTTCTTATCCTATTTATGAATAATATTTCTTAGAAAAGAATTAACCACCTTGACCAATTGATATATAAACTGAATCTTGCATCTTGAACAATCATCCTTATGTTGTTCCTTAATAAACATGAGTACATATTTACTTGAACTTATTAACTACTTAACTTGATTTCTAACAATTAAATCCAAGTTTGATTTGAATTCATGTTCCCTAACAATAAATTCAACCCCTTCTTTCTTTAGGTGATATTTATGTTCTCTTCTATAAAACATTGGATCTCTATCATAAAGATAAGGACTTCCTAAGCAACTCCACATATGTCTACTGGGACCGCATCTAACTCCACTTCATCGATGTACTTAGATGTAATTGAAAATTTTAACTGACACTGTTGTGTGACATGTATCTGAGTTGATTTATTAATCCAACCTAATGGGTATGGTCTTGGATGATTCTGTGTCTCCAATCCCAATTGATTAACTATATGTTCAGATATTAAATTTTCTTGCGACCCACTGTCAAACGTTGTGCCAATCTTTGTATGCTTAGAATTTACCCTTATGTGGAAGAGTTCAACTCTTTTATCCTCATGTCAAGGACTTATGTTTGAAGAATATACAATATTTTTTGAACTTGAACTAGTCTCAGAAGTTTTACCTGTCGTAACCATGGCCATTATCCTCCTTTCATCACTTGAATCTGAACCCAGATCTTGCTAGACTACTGCAATGGCCTTCTTTTCATCCTTTGTCTTAAGGAACTTTTTGGGCTTAAGTTCTGGATGAATTTTCCAGCACTTCAATTCATCATGACTGATTCTCTAGCAATGAGAACAAGTAGGTATTTCCTTCTGAACGATCGTTGATTTCTTTCCCTTCAAAATGTTATTCCCCTTACTGTCACTGGAATCTTTAGTTTCCAACTCTTTGGATGACTGAGATGAAAACATGAATGGTCTACCACCTGATTCAATATTTATGTCCTAAACACACACCTCATCAAAATCATCAAGATTAAACATCAATAAATTATGCTGTAAATATGAATGTAAACTGCCGATGTATTTTAACAAAGTTTCACGTGTATCCAATGAAATACCAAGCACCAATGCTTTCTTTCTGAACTCCTGAGTAAATTATTGAACACTCTACCATTTACCTTGCCTTAGATGCTGCCAATCAATAACAACTTGCTACATGTATCCTAAAGGATAAACTATTTCTTAAGAATTTTCAAAAACTTAGACCATGACGAGATGACTTTCCCTTTACACTTGACATCTAGTTGAGTTTTACTTTCCCGCCAGATTAAAGTTGTTCCCCCCATTCTAAGTGTAGCTAACTAAAGTTTATTTTTATCTCTAGAAATGTTCTGAATGTGACAATACACTTCTAACTGCTTTATCCAGTTATCTAGATTTTCAGGATTCATTTCGCCATCATAAACAAGTAACTCAAATTTAACATCAAGTTTCAAAAGAGATGTTTTCTTAGGTTTCTTTTCCGTTTCAGATTCTACAATGGAAGAAAAAGAAGAAGAAGAGGATGATGGAGATGATGGAGGTGAAGGAGGTTTATCAGCCTTACCTTTACCTTTGTCATTCTTCGATGTCTTTGAAGAACAAGCATCTCTCGCCTTCTTGTATTCGTACAATTTTCCCAACATCTGATGCATGGTTAAGAATGCCTGCTAAAACTATTCCTCGCTCATCTTAGTTTCAGTGTTTTCACCTGAATCAGGTCCTGACATGGTCAATTTCTGAACGCCTTATCGCTTTCCAATTGTTGGCATTATAGCATAGGTTTGATATGGCACTGGTGTTGTCCTTGATGGCAACTCACCTTGGTGACAGATCTCAGTTCAGGCACTCAGAAAGAAGAAAAAGACATCTACGTAGGTTCATCTAGACGAAGACGCGTATACAAGCGGGTTGGACTTGCCCAAGGCGCGTATGCGTATACACACACTTTCATGCAAGAAAAAGCGTGTATATGTGGGAGAACTTATTTTTGGTCCTTGGTATTTGAACCTATGGTTTTGGACAATGGTATCTCATCATAAGTGTTGATCCCAAGTATTGGATTCATGGTATTGAATTGTTATGGTTTTGGACCATGGTATTGTGAAAGGCAAGTCCATAAAAGAGGAAGGAGATCATGTGGAAAAGGAGAATCTGAAGTATGATTGAATATCTGATAAAGTGGTAGATCTGGAATATTGGTAATCAGGTTATGGTGCAGATCTGGATTTGATTGAAGGAGGAACCTTAGCGCAAAGAGAAGGATAAGTTCTATTGATGGGTCATAATCTTTAAGCTTTAATGATTGTATCTTTGTATGATTTTGGTCTGTTATATGTGACGCTTGCTTGATCTATAACACTGATAATCTGGGTTAATTAGCATTCTGAATATCTGAAAGAGTGAACTATCCTTTATAGATCTGTACGCAAGTTCAGTGAAGTGAAGGCGTGTATACACACTGGATCAGTGAATCAAAACAATGTATACGCAGGTTGTTTAAAACACAAAAGCGTATGCACGCATGTTGCAGATTATCGAAATAGCGTATATACTTTAAGTTGTGATCTAGCTTCTTCTGTTTATTGCTGTTGTGTTCTGGGTTCAGATTTTGGTGTGTGGTTTCTGGTACTGTGTTTTGGGTGCAGCTGTCAGAGAAGTATTTACTTGATTCAGATCTAATTGATGGAAAGGAGATTGGTTGACGGAGATATTCTTGATGATTGATTGATGTTCATGGATCCAACCTGAAAATTTATGAAACATGGTCCCTGGAAGAAATAGAAGGTTGTAGCCTTATGTAGGCCAGAACCTACGTACTAGTATCTTGGCTAGTACAATAGCTAAAGGGGGTTGTAGCTCCCTTCCAGGAGAAGTTGGAGAATGAGAGAGGGTTGTAGCTCTCTGCAGGTTGCAGCCTGCGTACTGGTAAAGGAATGCACCAGTACATTGTAAAAGAAGTTTCTAATTTAAAAAGAATATAGAGACGAATTGCAGCAGGTGGTTTTCACCCACATTGGGTTTCCACCTTATATCTTGTGTTCTTGTGTGTGGTTGTCTTTCTACTCTGTTTTACTGTTTCTGGTTACTAGTTATTTGATTCTGAATCACAGACTAACAATCATCAGCAGAAAGATAAAGTAACTTAAAATTTTGCTTTGTATATGCGGGTTTCCTTCTGCATAATTGCGTATATACGCGGTTTTAATTAACTGAAGTAGCATATATCATTCATTTTTGAAAAAGGAATAATTGAATTGATAATACTAATTCATCCCCCCTCTTAGTATTATTTCCAACAATTGGTATCAGAGCAGGTCCTTCAGCAGAAGCTTGATCGCTTGAAGGAAGATCTTTCATCATGAGCAACTACGAGAGGGAAGCATCAATCAGGCCACCAATTTTTGATGGGACAAACTTTGTATATTGGAAGGTAAGAGTTACTGCCTATCTTGAATCTCTTGGTACAGAAGTCTGGGACATCATAGATACAGGGTATACTTTTCCATCAGCAACTCCTACAGATCCGGCTGAGAAGAAGAAATATGAAACAAATGCAAAGGCAGTCAATACTCTATTAGGATGTTTATCTCAATCAAAATTTGTCGAGGTTATGCAGTATAAATCTGCAAAAGAAAATATGGGACAAGATTGTACTGAGCTATGAAGGAGATGATCAGGTAAAATGAGAAAAACTTCAAACCCTCAGAATTCAGTATGAAAATCTCAGAATGCATAATGATGAAAGTGTGGCTAACTATTTCTTTCGTGTAGATGAGATTGTTAATTGCATGAAAAACTTGGGTGAAGAAATAAAAGAGGTTTTTGTGGTTGAAAAAGTTCTAAGATCTTTGTCCCCTAGGTTTGAATCTAAAGTTTCTGCAATAGAAGAAAAGGAGAATCTACGAAATCTAACCATGTCACAGCTGCATGAAATTCTGACTACTTATGAAATGAGGAAAGGAGGACCATCAAACAGGAGAGAAGCTGCTTTCAAGGCTTTAGGCAAAGGAGATTACTATGAGTCAGGTCACGTATTAGAAGAAGAAGAAGAATCAAATTTTGTCAAGAACCTTCAATGGGGTACTAGAAGATTCTGAGGTAAGTTACCTTTCAAATGCTTTGCTTGTGGAAGAGTCGGTCACTATGTTGCCAAATGTCCTCATAAGGATAAGATTGACAAGGGGAAAGAATCTGTTAGATGGAACAAGAAACAGAATGCAAACAAGAAAATCTATTACACTCATGAAGATAGTGATGGACTTTCAAATAGTGATGAAGATGAACGAGGTAATAATTATAAACTTTTTAATGGCTTTTGAAGATGATGATTACATGGATGCTATAGATGTGGATGGATTTTATGAAGAGATTTATAGACTCAAAACATGTTTAGAAGAAAAGAATATGATCATTGATACTCTGCAATTCCAACTTGATGAAAAATAAAAATTTCTTGAGAAGTTAGAATGTGAAATTGTTGGCCCTAGAAAAGAAATTGAGAAAACAAAGGCTCTTAATCTTAAATTTGTTAAGGGATATGAAACTCTGGATGAGATTATCAATGTACAACATTCTCCTCTAATCAAGACTGGTCTAGGGTATAATGGAGAAGCATCTCAAGCATCCACCTCAAAGAGTTATCTCGACACAGCAAGGAGGAATGAGCAAAAGCCCAATGGAGATCACCAGGTAAAATAGGGATGAATTACATCAAGGATAAACAAAGACTACCAGGTAAATCAGGGGCAATCCACCTTAAGGATGAACAAAAGCTACAACCAGCCACAGGTAAAATCTTCTCAATTTGCCTCAAGAATGGATGACAATAGAAACTACTAGCATTTGACAGGAAGATTTGATAATCAGAGGAGTTTCTTCAATGGCCAATGTTTCTCTTGCCATAACTTTGGCCACAAAGCAGCTCAATGTGTTGCCTATAAGACAATCATGACTAGAGAAGCTCAAAAACGAAGAAGTATGACTGGAATCACAAAAAGGACCCAAACAACTTTTCCGCCCTTGAAAATGAAATTGAATGTACTATTTGTAATAACTTTGGTCATGAAGATTCTGAATGCAGGAGCAGGTTTTGGAAGACAACTCAGAAGGAACAAAATTCAAGCGCCAGAACATGGAGAATGAAGGAACCGCAACCAGAAAGATGTGGGATAGCTTTATATGCAGAAGGTCAAGAAAATCAATGGTACATTGACAGTGGATGTTCAAAGAATATGACAGGTGATAAAGAAAAACTTGAATCATATAGTGTTTTAGAAAAGGGAAAGAAAGTTTCTTTTGGAAATGATACCCCTGCAGTCATAAAAGGAAAATGCACTGCTCAATTAAAAGAAAAGGTCAAAGTTGGAAATGTTTTGTATGTTATTGAGTGTTAGTCAAATGCGCAATAATGGAACCGAGGTAATATTTCGATCAGATGGGTGTAGTGTTCGTGATCTTGATACAAGAAGAACAGTGATCAAAGGAAGAAGAACTCCAAATAATTTATACATATTTGAAGAAGGACAACAACAATGCTATTTGAGCAAGGATGATGACCACTTATTATGGCACCGGAGGTTGGGGCATCTAAGCTTCTCTCAAATAAGGAAAGCATGCAAGTACCAGGCAGTTCGTGGTCTTCCAGATATCAAAATTCCTGACAACACTATATGCAAATCATGTCAGTTTGGTAAAGAAACCAGAACTAACTTCCCTGCCAAGAAAGGTTCAGCTAGCAAGCTTCTTGAGCTAGTCCATACAGATGTATGTGGACCATTTAGGACAAGGTCACCTTGGGAAGAAGAATACTTTATATTATTCATTGACGACTTCTCCAGGATGGTTTGGTTAGGACTTATGAAGCGCAAAGACTAAGCATTCGAAAAATCAAATCTTTCAAAGCCTTGGCTGAAAACGAATCAGATCACAAAATTAAGTGCCTCAGGTCTGACAGAGGTGGGGAGTTTACCTCAAATGAATTTTTCGATTTCTTTGAAGAACATGGAATAAGAAGGGAATTCTCTACAGCTAGAACTCCTCAGCAAAATGGAGTAGTGGAAAGGATGAACAGAACCGTTCAAAAAATGGATCGTGCTATGCTTGATGAGTCTGGAACTCCCGCAACCTTCTGGGGTGAAGCTACATTTGCTGTGGTTGTTATTCTCAACAAAAAAAATGTTTGAGTGAATAGCACTCAAACTCCTCATGAGATCTAGTATGGTGAGACTCCTTCGATAAAGCATTTCAAAATTTTTGGAAGAAAATGCTATATTAAGAATAATGATGAACAGCTTGGCAAACTTGAACCTAGAGCAGATGAAGGCATTCTCCTTGGTTATTCTCCACACAGGAAAGCATATAAGTGTTACAATAAAAGAATTTGAAGAATAGTTGACAGCATTGATGTAGTGGTTGACGAAAAAGGATACATTCATAGGCAAGTAAATTATGAAAATATCAAAGAGGATGAAGACTACCCTCAAAATTAGACTGATGATGAAGAAGAAAACTATGAAGAAGAAACCCATGAGGAGCCAGAGGAACAGATAAGGATAGAAGAAAAGACTCCTTCTAGGTATGTTCAAAATAATCATCCAGAATCACAAATTTTGGGGCAAAAGGAGGCTGGCATACAAACGAGAAGAACAATTGCAGAAGATTCAAGTTATTTGGCATTACTCTCCTCAAGTGAACCACAAAATGTAAGAGAAGCTTGTAAAGATGAATGCTAGGTCAAGGCAATGGATGAAGAACTTGAACAAATTGAAAAGAACAACACTTGGGAGTTGGTTCCTACACCAAAAGATAAGAATGTCATAGGAACAAAATGGATCTTCAAGAACAAGTTGAATGAAAATGTGGAAGTTATTAGAAACAAGGCCAGACTTGTTTGTAAAGCATATGCTCAACAAGAAGGAATAGACTTTGAAGAAACTTTTGCTCCTGTTGCTAGACTTGAGGCCATTCGAATGTTCCTTTCTCTCTCAAGCTTTCGGAAGTTCAAAGTATTTCAAACGGACGTGAAATCAGCTTTTCTGAATGGAGACTTAGAAGAAGAAGTGTACATTGAGCAACTAGGTGGGTTCATTCTTGGGAATGATCCAAATCTTGTATGCAGATTAAAAGAGGCTCTCTATGGTCTTAAACAGGCTCCAAGGGCTTGGTACTATCGTTTGGACAAATATCTTCATCAAAAAGGATTTTCAAAAGGATCAACAGATAGAAATCTTTATATAAAAATTGAAAATGACAAATTGCTAATACTTGTTGTGTATGTAGATGATATTATCTTTGGTAGCAATGAAGAAGCTATGAGCCAAAGCTTTGCCTTGGTGATGTAGAAAGAATTCGAAATGTCTTTTCTTGGCGAACTGACATACTTTCTTGGATTGCAAATCCAACAAAATGAAGGTGATATGTTCTTGTCTCAAACTAAGTACCTCAAGCAGATTCTGAAGAAGTATGGCATGAAAGATTCAAAACTAGTATGTACCCCTATGGTTACAGGATGCAGTCTCAATGAAAATGATGAATTAGCAGCAGTGCATCAACCAAGCTATCGATCCATGATTGGAAGTCTACTTTATTTGACAGGTACCCGACCAGACATCATGCATGCAGTGGGAATAGTTGGAAGATTTCAGGCAAATCCTAAGGAAACTCATCTTCAGACAGTAAAGAGAATTTTGAAGTATCTTCAAGGAACTAAAAACTATGGCTTATGGTATCCTAGAGATACAAATCTCACTCTTCATGCTTATATAGATGCAGATTGGGCTAGAAGCGTGGATGACAGAAAGAGCACAATTGGTGGTGCATTCTTTATGGGTTCTAGATTAGTATCTTGGTTCAATAAGAAACAGAGTTCGATTGATTTATCTACAGCTGACGCGGAATGTATGGCAACTGCATCTTGCTGCACTCAACTCCTTTGGATGATGCAAACCTTGCAGGATTTTCAGATCACTTGTACTACACCTATCTCCATCTTATGTGATAATACAAGTGCAATCAACATTTTAAAGAACCCAGTCATGCATTCAAATACCAAGCACATACCGATCAAGTATCACTTTCTCCAAGAACAAGTGTTGGAACAAAAGGTTAAATTGGAGTATGTTCCTTCTAAGGAACAAGTTGCTGATATTCTTACCAAACCACTGCCTAGGGAAACTTTCGAATATCTCAGATAGAAGTTGGGAGTAGTTGATGCATCATCCTATTGTTAAATCTTGTCAGTTTTAGAGAAAAATGGGTGTACGCGTGTTGCCTGAGGAGGATCCGCGTACATACGACGGTTTTTGCAGAGAAAGTCGCGTATATGGAGGCTTGATGGATATCAGAAGGGACAGGATCTGGTTGAAGATAGTCTGATATGGGTCTGACATAGACCATCCGGCACAGGTTCAGGGGGAGCAGATAAACTTCTAATGATGCATTGTTGGCATTATCTTATAAGCTTTTGGTTGTAGTTCACAGTTGTTGTTGGTTTCAAGTGGAAAAAAGGCAGAGAAAGAACAAAAGGAAATCAGGGTTGCTGATCTGAATGGTGATTGTCAGATGCTGCTACTATTAGTTATTGGTGACTTTCATAAGTCTGGCTCTAGATATTTCATCTCTATGTCATGTATCTCTTTTATGGTGTCAAGGTCATGTAATGACCTATCTTGGTTTCCCCACTATGCCTGAGATAAAGATGTAATGTTCTTGTTTATCATGTGTAAACTTTTGATGTATCCCCACTTGGTTGGGAAATGGATGTATGTACGAGTCCTTGGTGATAGGAAGGTCATTTATGATAGAGTCATGTTCTTCTTGTAAAACATCTTTTTGCAGAGCTTTCTTATAGTCAGGGGGAGCATGAAAAACACACTTCGGCAGAGCAGAGACTTCAACATGTACTCAGAGGAAGCATGGATAGAGTGGTACACCTTGGCATATATAAAGGGGGAGTTCATTCAGAGATTTCAGCAGGTACTCAGGGGGAGTATGGGCAGCAGAATGTTTCTCTAGGAAAGAGATTATCTTGGTTTGCCCTTTGCCCTTGATGTCAAAGGGGGAGAGTGATTGGTTATTGTTTCCATCAAGTCCAAAGGGGGAGAATGCTGGCATTATGATACATATGTTGTACTTGATGGAAACCCACTCATCTCAGATGATAAATTATAGTGCAGCAAAGTTCACGGAATTTTATGCAGAGAAAAGTTTATAAAAGTTTATTTCATGTGGACAAAAGTTCACAGAATTTTATGCAGAGAAAGGTTTATTTCATGTGGAGAAAATTTCACGGAATTTTATGCAGAGAAAAGTTTATTTCATGTAGAGAAAAGTTCATGGAATTTTATGCAGAGAAAAGTTTATTTCATGTGGAGAAACGTTCACAGAATTTTATGCAGAGAAAAGTTTATTTCATGTGGAGAAAAGTTCACGTACTTTCATGGTTGGTTCATGGTATTAGTCTGACAGTTTTTGATCCTATGGTTTTGGTCCGTGGTATTGCATCCAAAAGTGTTGATCCCAAGTATTGGGTTCATGGTATTGTGTTATTATGGTTTTGGACTGTGGTATTGTGAAAGGCCTACGACTATAAAAGAGGAAGGAGATCATTTGGCAAAGCATCATCTGAATTTTTATTGAATATATGATAAAGTGCTAGATCTGGAATACTGTGATTGGGTTATGGTGCAGATTTGGATCTGAAGAAAGAAGGAACCTGAGCACAAGGAGAAGGATAAGTTCTATTGATGGGTCGTAATATTTAAGCTTGAATGATAGTATCTTTTGTTCTGGGTTCAGATTTGGTGTGTGGTTACTGTTACTGTGATTTGGATACAGCTGTCAGAGAAGTGTCTACTTGATTCAGTGCTAATTGGTGAAAAGGAGATTGTTTGA
>APFE031162140.1:0-10100 GCA_000404065.3 Pinus taeda | reverse complement strand
TAGTCTCACTATAGCAGGCAACATGAGAGATGATAGCGGTCTATGACGTTGCACGATATTTTCCCCTCGTAGTCACTGGATGCTTGAAGGGCAAGTGGTGTGGCACCCTTGGAATTTCAGGGAAATTCTTGAAGGGCACGACCAACTTGGCACCCTTGGCATCACCATTAAACTGTTAAGGTTTGGCACCCTTGGAATTTCAGGGAAATTCTTGAAGGGCACGACCAACTTGGCACCCTTAGCATCACAATTAAACTATTAAGGTGTGGCACCCTTGGAGCTTCTAGGGAAGTTCTTGAAGGGCACAACCAAACTCGGCACCCTTGGAATCATTAAAAATAAATAATAATAAATAAAGGAAATTAAATGAAAAATAAAACTTGGAATAAGAAGGATCATAGGAAAAAAATAAATAGAGTACCTTAAAAATTCTACCCTCCCCATGTCGGAAAATGTTAGGTAAATGAGGTGGTTTAGAAAAAAGAGGAAAGACAAACATATTGTAAGGATAAAGATTAATCCTAAACCAAGTCAAATTAATTAAGAAAAGAGGAAGGTGAATTAAAATAAGAAAAAAATTAAATTAAATCTAGAGAAATATAGGGAAACTCCATGTGGCATCAACCAGCATAAAAATATCCCTCTAAGAGATAACCTGAGTTAATTTAGGAGGTAGATTGGGAATAAAATCTTAACTCCTTAATTGACTCCAAGTGATAAACTCAATTTAAGGAAAAAAAGGGGGGAATAAAGAGACATCTAGGAGTAGAAATAGGAATCTTGTGGGATGAGGGAGATATTAGTTTTAATTAAAAAGATAAGTAAATAATTTTGGGTGACCCTTTATGAGAGAATGACACATGGGTGGGTGAATAATCAAGCTATTAAAAAGAAAAAATATTATAATTATGCATGACATGCCAAGTGTCATGTATGAGAAATCTTATAAAAGAAGGGGCAGGCCATGGTAGAACGGACTTTTGGGGGGGAGCCCTATTGTTGGATGGATAATATTTTGTGAAGGCAGTGACTACGAAGCTATAGTGAGTTTGGTGAGGCAGAGGGTTTTAGAGAGGGGACTCTTGACCTACGGTTGCTCCCCTCTGCTAGCTAGACTCTTCCTCCATTGTACAACCCCATTGCAGCTCGGGGGTCCGCGGGGAAGAAGAGTACCCAAGGAGTAGGTTGGGAGGTTAACCGGTGGGTCATCCCATTCGGATCAAGTACATCGCCATTCATTCGGGGAGGTGACCGACAACAAGGGAATAATAGAAACAACAAATCAAACGGAGTATCGTCTTCTGGGTAGCAATACTATTTTGGTCTTAGTTAAATGTATGTAAATGTTATGATATGTTTCCTGAAATGATTCCCAATGTGTTCTCTTCTAGTTGTGTTTTGTTGTAATAAAAAAAAAAATGTATATAGTATGGATGTGGTCATTACACTTGAGTATACAACTGGTTCTTACACTTGGTATCAGAGCTTTAGTTGAACCCTTGAGGCCTATGGGCCCATGCATGCATGACTAGTTTTGTTAATTATTTTCTTTTGATCAACTATGGCATGGAGAATTTAAAAGCATAATATTCATTGTTTTATATTTAAAAGCATTCATATCTAGTAAACAAATAAATTAGTCAATATATTTTCTTAAAGAGACTTTCTTTATAAATTGTAATAACAAAACATATTTCTATCCTTATCTAAAATGATATTCAAAGATATCATCTCAAAGCTTTATTTACACGTCACATTGGCTTGGAATACTCGTCTAAATTTATTAAATTGAAAAGGTTAAAAGTGTAGTTAATTTAATATTGAAAATATTGAAATTTCTACACTTTAAAAGGTATTTTAATTTAGCAAAGAAATTTCTACATTTTAAGAAGGGAAAATTCAAAAAAAAAATTGTGGAAGATTGATAAATGCAAAACTAAAAACCTTATTTAAGATCCATAAACGTAACACTTAATACTTAAAATCAACATATCTTGTGCTGCGCAATGTTATTCTTACGTTGGGTAATCAACTTTGTTGAGTTGAGATGCACGGATAGATCTTTTTGCTCAAACCCTTGAAAAACATAATAACTATAAAAATTTCATAGAAGGACTAATAATGTCCAGCAAAAATAAAAATTCCCTTCGGATCTTTTGGGAAATTCCCTTACCCGTCAGTGAAAACAAAGCATACTAAATCAATGGAAAAATGGAGAAAACCGATATATATAAAATGAAATGCACAATTGAAATACATGTAAATGGGTTGAAAAGATAAACTACACGTTATAAATTCAAATATAAAAAAAAAGTCATTTGTTATATAGCTTATAAAAAAAAAAAAAAATCAGTTTGAAATATTATATACCTAGAATTTATGAAATAATACTTTAGTTTTTTTTATAAGGATAAACCTTCAACCATTAACTAAAATAAAACTTAGATAAAATAAAGTGAAAATTTATAGGGAATGAACTCTAAGAAACCACTATGGTCTAATACTTTGACGAATTCTGTCACAGTGAGACCTCGATTAACGCTGAGAGGGAGGGTTTTTAATTTCATCATCATGTCTCATAAATGGAAGGTTTAAATTTTATTCTGACAGAAAAATATGTGCATATGAATAAATATAACAAAAAACCCTCAACTGACTTACACACCAGTCAATAAACCCTAAGATAAATTACGCACCAAGGGTGAAACCCCGAGCGTCCTACATTCTCGTAAAGAAACCCTTGGTCAGCTCATGCGCTAATGTGAAACTTGGACAGCCTTGAAAACGAAGTCTGTTTTGTCCAGGATTCATTGAAGCCTGTTGAGATTCTCTACCTAGTCTACTTTCACTGCAACCAAAAGAATCAATATTTTCCGTTCCATTGTCGTTTCCCTGGTAGATATTGAAGCATTGGACGTTCTGAGAAATCTCCAGATTTAGCAGCCATAAACAGGAATTTCTCCACAGAAGTACCAATCTCTGCATAACGCGTGCAGCGGGCATATGAAGCTGGCTCATCCTTGGGTCGTCCCACCCTCACAACAAGTGTTTGTGACTCTTGAAACTCTTTTACCATTGAGTATATCTTTTTCAATTTCTCTTCATAGCTAGAATAATTATCAGGACAAACAATAGACAAAGACGATATGCATGTTGCATGTCTGAAAAAAAGGCCCGGGTGACAGCCATGCATCGTACTAGAGATTTACAATCGCAGATGGCACCAAATATCTTCTGAATAACATCTTGTGTAGCCTTCTCCTGCCCATATCGCTGGCACTGCTCCGCCATCCCCGAGAATAAGAAAGTAGAGATTAGAGATTGATCGACCTCTTTAATGGTAATTCGTTGTGTTGATTAATAGTGACGTGATAATTTGTGTTGAAACTTGAAAGGAAGGGGAAACAGAGTCTCTATGTAACCAGGGAGAGAAACGCCTTAGATTGACACGTGTCTCGCATGCGATACCTCTCTCAACAGATGTCGCTGAATAATTGAAGTTGTGTCGCTCATGCATAAAGACAGTGACCGAGAAATTAAAAACTACCCTCAGAAAATGATGACGAGGCGCGCTCCATAGTCCTCATGCACGTATTGAGAGTTCTTGAAGCTAAGCTATTAGTGACCATGATGCGAAGTCAGTTACATTTACTGTCTCACGGGAAAGCGATCAAACAAATCTGGTTGTGTGTCTTCCATCTTCACTGTACTTATTCATATGGCTGCACCTTTAGTAGATCGAAGCCGTTACCTCTATTCCAGATTCCGATTTGGTAATAAATTGATTTATGGCTGAAAGTTAAACATGAAATCTGCGAAATAATTATAGGTCCACTATGGGACATTATCATGACGTGTTTCAATAAGAGTATGCTTCAAGTATCTTTCTTTTGACTTGGCAGAACGTTACCAGAGAGGCTTAAAAGTCCGTATAATCTTATCATAAACCATTTCTATATTATGTTTGTCGTTACAATTTGCAAGTATTGTTCAGATTTCCCCCGAGCCACCGCTCCATACGAATAACGAAAACAGAGTCGTGGATCTTCTCGTGTTCGGCGCGTACGCAAATACATACCCGAGATAGAGATGGAAGGACCCCATACCCCAGAAAGGTACCTTGTGCAACGAATGAGTGTTGGTGTACATGCACTTAGTGTTTTGCAAATCTAGATCACTGTTTCTCAAAATCTTACAATGAGAGCGGTTGGTTTCTTTATTTCCAAAGTGGCATTGACTTTCAGAATAATTGCGTTTTTCTTGGAACGTATGCCCTACCTATGACCGAACACCTTCCTTAATACCCCCTTGCCTGCCTACCCTCTCCATCCTAACGAAGTCAGTGAAACTGGCACAGGAAGGAATTAATTAGAAGTGTGAAAGAATTACTGTCAATTACTGTCGTCGGCCTTCCGGGGAAGGAAATTCACTTAAATATTTCCATTTGAGTTAACAATATTCTTTTTGGTTAAGATTTCTTAAATACCAATAATCAGAACTAATCTATTTTGCAATTTTACGATTTCTATTTGAAAAAAATAAAAATAAAATATATGGATGGTTTGGATTTAATAATTTGAAAATATGTGTGTTTTTTTTTTACCATTAAAATAGTAAAATAAATTACACTTGCCAACGGTGTAAACGACCAGCAGAGAACGAATGGCACCATCGGCAACATCTCTTTGATCCGATTTCTTTGTTATCTTGCCTTTCTGATCTTCACCTTTCTTTTTAAACGAATGGATCTCCTTCTGATCTGAGTTTAGTGTTTCACTTGTTAATAAACGAATGGATCTGGTGCCTGCTGAATTGAGAATTCAGTTTCGTGCCACCTGAATTGAGTGTTTTGTTCACAACTGGTTGGTAATGTTAAAAAAAAAAAAATCGGTCCATAGAGTAGGAACGGTGGTTGATTTGGCTATCGATAGCCAAGCAACAGAGAAATTGAAAATAATTTATTGTTTTTAGAGGTTTTCTATAACTTGGTATAGGAAGGAGCTGTTGGATATACATTATGTATGCTTTGGTAGAACTGAGCAAGATAGATGAAGTAAGTGTTTTGTTCACAACTTGTTAATAATATTAAAAACAATAAACTGTAATATCATGCCTGGCCAGTATATGACAAAAATGTATATAAATTTTACATGGTTTGAGTACATTAGTATCCATGTAATACTAATATTTATATATATTTTTATCCTAATTACTTGACCTCAGCATTAGACTTCCTTGATTTTTATAATTAACAAAACCTCTGAATTGTTGGCTAACAATCAACACAACAATATGCTTAATGATTATGCTTCACCAAATGTCCCATTAAATAAATTTATGGTTACCATTGTCTATAATAGTATGTCTTGATTGCATAGTGATTTTGATTGTTGAAAGTTTAGGATAGTATTCAATCTTGGAGTATAATATTTTCTATTTAATTTTGTTATTTTAACCTTATCGAAATGTTTCAATAAATAAGGTGGATTCAACCAACTCTAAAAGGTATGGACTTCTTGTGATTGGCCACTAGTCAAATAATCTGCTCAGTCCATATTAGATCCTATAACGCATTCGGTCAAAGGGTTCCCTTGAATTATCTGAAAGAAAGAAAGAAAAAAAAAAAAAACCATCCATTTCAATGAGTGATACAAACCCTACGACCTCCGATTGATGAAGAGCTGGAAGAATCATGATAACCCTAGGGATTTTGAGCGTTAGAGTCTTGACGTGATTTTGGAGGTGGAAATTTTCATATTGAAGCAGTTCAGAAGGTGAAAAAAATCTTCATTTTATTATTTTAAATTTCATTTGGGAGTTTTCAAGTTTTTGAATATTTTTAGGCCATCCACTACCACCTTTTCCCCAGAAATTTGAGAGTAACTTCCAGCTGTCCCTGGAACCCATCCCCTCATTCCACAGTAACCCCATTAAACAAGGCTTCTAAGCGAGATATAAATATAATCTATCACTGAGCCCCATCAGTAATGTAATAAAGCAAAGAAGGATAAAGCCATAACTTCCATTGAAGCAGTGAAATCTTATAGCCTGAAGTCATTTCTTCCTAAAATTTATGGCATATTTGATATTCCTTTAGTTTAGAAGTGATTCCTTCCATATTAGAAAGAGCTCCACTCCACCTGCTACGTATTGACATTTTAATGACATGTGTGAGAAAGGGTCGGATATGATTATGTAAAATAATATTTTATCTTTTGGTTGCTTGGGGCCAACTATCACATAGTCTATTATGTTAGCCTATTATGTGATACTGCTCGTCAGTTCTAAGTGTTAACAAAAGCTAGCAATTTTAAGTGTTAACAGAAATTAAAAATGGCCTTAGTGTCGCACTGTGAAATCTACTCTTGCACGGTGCACTATGAAACACACAGGAAAATCTAGAACACAGGTTGTTGGGAAAAAGTTAAAACTGATATATTATGTCTAGGGAGAAAGGTCCAATGGCAGTATTAACCGAAATTGCCTCAGAAACTCCATCACATACTTTAATCTCCAGAAGGATTCGTTCCTTATTTGAGTAATGATGTGAACTGTCACGTTCAAATTTGTGTTCTGAGTTTCATCATAGAATTTTCCATACACATTCTTGTTAAAATGCACGGCTTGCTAAGAGGACCTAGGGCGTCTGCTAGAAAACATGCCTTTTGTTTCTTGATGGTATACATCTCTGTTGATATGATTTGTTTCTCTAATTTTCCTTGCATGGTTACCCTGCTTTGAGAATTTATTTAAAACTTCCATGGTGTACATTCCGGTATAATTTAAACAGTATTTTCTTCCAGACACCGGTAAATTAACAGTACATCATTGTATACTTCTTTTAGTTCGGAGAAGTCACTGGTGACATTAGTAAAAGATCTTCCAAATTGAGCAGGGTTTTGCTGTAGTAATTACGACTGGGAAATCTTTAAATATTGGCTAGAGATGTTTTACGCTGAAGCGGCTAGCGATTGTTTGAGATTTGTTTGAAATTATTTAATAGGTAGGCTGGGAAAAGTCTTTCTTCAAATCTTTTGAGACTTATTTGGTTGGCATAAGAAGAGCAATTTCTGTAATGTCAAAGTCATACAACTGCCAGTTAACGTTTTGTAAAAACAGATTTCATCAAGGATGCAATTTAATGCCCTCAATAATGAATTATAGATCAGCTCAATATAATTCTGAGACAACTATATGCTAACTAGAATTCTTGATGCGAGTTGTTTTTAAATTTCGTGTTTTGGTTGCTTTAAATGTTGGAAGGGAATACAAAAGGGGTCTGTGAGTGAACTTCCTTTGAATAAAAATGATCTAAGATAGAGTTGATTCTAAACATATGTTAGAGCTTATTTGATGGAATGAAAAATTGTTACAATAACACAATAACATCATTAACTATAGAAATAACCGGATATATAAATTGATCATCCACCTTTTATAGATTGTGGTTTTCAATTAAAAGTATGAGTGTTTTGAATTAACATAGAAATATTTCAGGTTTCTAAAGATAAATATTTGAATCTAGTGGGCTCAATATCATAATACAATTTCTATATTTCCTTTATGGTGCCTTATCCTTGTTCATAAGATCTTATCATGTTCACTGATAAAGCAAGGTTTCAAAATTTTGCAAAATAGAGTTAATATTTATTCTATGAAAAGAAGTGAGGTCATTACGAAGATTATAGTTATTGGGTGATAAAAATGGGGTATTTGGTAAAAATAAGAAATATTTAATACAAGAAAAATGTATATTTTTATTTTATTAAAAGAATATATTTTGAAGATTTTTATACTTAATTATAAATATTCAGTGAGAAATTAAAAGCACATGCTAGTTCACTTGGATTTGCATGCAAGGAAGCATTATGGACGAAAGGGGATACACAGGTAAGGGTTAGAATGTCAAAAGTTTTGTGAGATATAATATTCCTAATTTTCCTTCCCTCTTAGCCTAAGTGAAAGCTAGTGCCTGACATTGATTCAAATAAATATATTGAGATATAATGAGTAAGAAAGCGTTGATGGACTTCAGCTGACTGCAGAAGCTGATTGCCTTGCTCTATCAAACAACTACAATGGTTCCTCAAATAGAACATAGTATTTAAATTGATTCTCGCTCTTGAATGATCATTTATTGGTAGCAATAAGGAAATAGATGCTCTAGAATCTCCACTTTTCATTAGCATGAAGAGTAAAATAAATTGAGAAGCATTGAACACAAATTTCTATATGAAGATGATTTAAAATGTTGACATCAAGTGAAGGATAAAATAACTGCTCAGACATTGATTAATTGGTTAAAAGGAATCAAGAATACAAGTCAATAATTGAAAAGCTACAAGATTAACAAAAAAAATAGAGTATTTGGAGTTGCACTGAAGGAATTGTTTGACTTGAGAGACAATAATGGAGCACCGAGTAAAATCTAGTTAGTTCCCACCAAGGAGTGCTCTTGGAAGATCATGATCAACTCATGTCAGTTTTGCATTTTGTTGCAAATATTAAGACACTTGGGGGGAATTATCACAAGTAGGGTGGGAGAAATGTCGAGGCTTAATTCAGAAGTTGTATAAATTAGGCTACAAGTTCAGTTTTTAAAGCTTGCTTTTTGTAATTCTATCTGGTCATTGAAAATTATAATTACATTGCGTTAGTACCCCATTTATCGTTTGTGTGTACATGTGCTGTAAAAATAAAGGAGATACTCCATGAAATGGAATAGGTACATGGAGCAAACAAGAATAGAGTAGGCATTGTGCAGTTCTTTTGATTTGGGTGGACAAAACAGAGCAGTACACCCTTGAATGAATGAATTGGGCAATAGATGAGAGGTGCAATAGATCATCACCCCATCGAATTTTGTCTCTAAATAGATGAAATGACATGTTTTATTTGATCATGGCCCTGCTCTAGTTTGATTGGAATATTAAGTGTAAACAAAATCGTGCACTATAAACAGAAAGTAAATTTAACACATTCAATTTACAATCCGATAGGAAGTTCATTCGCAACTATGCCAAAAGTGAATAAATAAATAAATAATAATAATACTTGTATGCTCTTTTTCTTATACGAAAATAGTTATTACAACATTTATGACAAAGAACTTTGACAGATGCAATGATGAGCATTCAAATCCCTTTTTGTTTCATATTATTCCCCAACATTGTCACTTATAGGGTCATATAGATATAGTTTGAAATGAACTACTATAATTGGAAGCTTCAGAGGTAAAGTGTGTGAAGAGGTAAAGTGTGTGAATGACTTTACTTGGTTGAATGAGTCATATATTAAATTGTACCATGAGATGAATATTGATTGTGATCGTCCTACTTCTTGTTTTGATTGCTTCTAAATACATAAATAATTATGGGTTGCAATGATCGCAGATATAGTCCTTTAGTTATAACGGAATTCGTGGTATAGATACCTTGGGAAAATCTAAACCTTCCCACCAGAAGGTTGGCAAGAATTTCAGGAAGGGTTCCTAAGATTAGGTGTTGTTGTTTCTCCTTTATATTCTAAGGACTTCATGACAAAGTCCATTGTTAAGGGGGGGTGTATGTAGTGCCCACCCTAGTTTCCCAACTCTAATATGACATTACCTTGTATACTTTAGTCTATGAGTAACTCAGGCTGAGGATCCAGAAACGTAACTCTATTATCAGCGAAGGTGATGGTTATGTATGTTCTCTATTAATATTATGATTACGATATAATTAATGGTTATGTGTATTCTCTATTGATATCATGATGGAGGTACTCCCTATGTTAGCGACTTACATTAGTTCTGGTTCACAATGAACGGTGATGTGAATGACCAAGTGATGGTAATTAATGCTATTATGACCATGACTAACGCTGAAAAACCTGGTTACTGATTTTATTGAGTATGGCAGGAAAACCACCAGAGGCACTCGCACATGACGAGTTGACGACACCTGGTTTGATGGAAATTTATATTATTTTATCTTTGAAATTCTAATCGATTTTGAAACCTGCTATATATGGTTATCTATATTTTGATGATATGTTAATGGTTGCAGGCACAGATGAGTTGCTTGGCCGAATGACTCACATATGGGTGATGGGGTTGT
>APFE031162137.1:49723-73767 GCA_000404065.3 Pinus taeda | reverse complement strand
TTTCACTAGTTTCAATCCCACTTCTTCACCCCTGTGAGCATCACCCGTTGCAATGAGTGCTAAGTGAACTATTCAAAAATCATGAGAAATTAGTCAGTTACGACTACCTCTCATGGAAATGGTCATACGTTTGAATGACTTACTTAACGCAGTTGAATCCCAAAAATGATATCTAATATAATGCACTGCGTAATCCCCCATACTTAAAATTAAAAAAGAGTCAAGGGATCTCTACTTGAATGGTTCATGAGGCACAATACTTGCTAAGGTTTTGCAAATGGGGTAGCAAGCTAAGTGGGCTTGATTGTGGAAAAACTCCACAGTTAAGCGCGCCTGAGCCAGAGGAGTTCTGGGATGGGTGACCTCCTGGGAAGTCCTAGTTACCGGGTGCAAGCCCCGGAAGTGATGATTGATGCTATGTGATTCGTTCTCCAAATTTCACTAGTTTCAATCCCACTTCTTCACCCGTGTGAGCATCACCCGTTGCAATGAGTGCTAAGTGAACTATTCAAAAATCATGAGAAATTAGTCAGTTACGACTACCTCTCATGGAAATGGTCATACGTTAATGACTTACTTAATGCAGTTGAATCCCAAAATGATATCTAACATAAGAAAACATTCAAAAATACCAAAAACAACAACATTATATTTATTATGACATCCATAAATGATCACTATAATTTATGTTTTTGCATTTCAATCAGTAGGTTTTCCATCATATAGTTGCATTGGGTTCCTCAAATTAATATTTGCATATGTTTCCATTCCATTTTCAGCCGTAGAAGAAATTACTGCTTGCTGTAAATTATGTTTTGTTTCTTTGTTAATTCATTTTCCATAATCATAATTGCATTCGGTTTTGTCATTTTAGTGAGAAACAAATATTTCATCACTTTTTTTGCATTATTCTAATCCTCACATAATTTATCAAATGTTGTTTTTTTATCAATTATTTCTTGTGGATGTAGATTTAAATAAGATCATTTGAACATATTAATTGAAATACATCTCAACCTCTCGTTAATTGTATTGTAGGCGATTCCTCCTAGAATCAAAGGTTCTCTCAGGTGTGACACATTGGTGTTTGTATTAGGTAACAATCTTAAGGATCGATGGTACAGTGTAGGTTATAAAAATAGAACATGACCATTGTGGTTTAACATCGTAGTTCTAGAATTTGTTATTCCACTTTGAATGCAATCAATTTTTTAAATGTGTTGTGACTCAAGTAGATTATTTACTTTCATATATAGGTAGCTGAAGGGGAATTTCAAATTATTGCTGCATATGGGTGAGTGTTTCAGCCTCAAATATTTTTGTGCCTCTATGGATTTTATTTCTCCTTGATCTGAGGCTTCCCTTCTTGTGTAGAGAGGAGAACATAGCATACAAGGAACTTGATCCTGGTTCCGAGCTGTTGATTTTGAAAGCACTATGTGAGATTTAGGTTGAGGTATAAAACATATTTGCATTTCTATTTTGGCGGTATCATCAAAATGCAATGATTCCATTCTTCATACATTGCGACCATGTTTAAAGAAAGGCATGGATTTTTTGGTATTTTACCTTTAGTGTAATTTTGGCGATAATATATATTTTTAAATAAAATTGAATTTTTCCTAGGCAAAATTGTTCTTGGTTTCCTAATGATCAACATATCAGTTCTGTTGTAGTGCTTCCAAAATAGTTTGTAGATAACAAGATCTCTATTTTTGCAGTCAAAAAATCATTGGGTGCATTTTTGGTGGTGCCAATACTTGCAAACCATTACATCTAAATCTGTGTTTTTTCAGATTATCTTTGGTTGCATATTTCTCTTACATTTAATCTTTCTGAGAACAACTAATTAATATGACCGTTATATTTTGGGATTTCATACATGAGAACAAGAGGACATTCAATCCAATATTTGTAGTTCTCTTAAGCATGGAGTTCATATTTCAGCATTTCATAATGAGCGGATCGAGAGGGATTCACACAGAATATCCTACTGGTAATGATGCAAATATTATGGAGTCTTTGATGTTTCATTCTTGTTTATAGATTATTGCGATTCTCATGATTTGAAGGCCATCTTAGCCTTATTATGAGTTCATTTGTTACAATTTCATAACTTATACCCAAATCCTTAATTGCTATAAGGTGGAGCTTCTGGAAATGGATTGCACAAAAGGAACAAAATTTTATGTATGTGGGTGTCTGCTTTGTTAAGTGGGACCATAGGTAGGATCACGACAAGTGGTATTAAAGAGCCACAACTCTAGGGCTTGTTGTGCCAAACCTATCATTTTTCTTATTTTTGGTTCATTCCAGGTCTTTTTATTCGATTATTTACTATTGTTATAATTGATGTGTTCATCATGTTGTATTCTTTATCTAATTTGTTTAGGAAGATATCATAAATTGATTCTAATACTTATATGTTTAATTGAATTTAAGGTATGAGGATGATTCCATTATTTTTCACTATTTATACATGGAGATTCAGAAGATTGAGGTAAAAAATAATACTAAGGGTAAAGGTCATTTGTCATTGCCACTAGTTACCTACCAATAGCAACACCTTTTGATGAATTTCAACCTATAGCAGTAAGTAATTTTGTATACAAACATCTTATCATGTTTACAATTTTTATCATATCCATTGCAATCATAAGTTTAAAGGTTCACATTGTGAACAATCGCTGTGTTATATGATATATTTCATTACATGAAGAATAACAAATTTAAAATGATAAATAAATAAGTTGTTTCATAATGTTGGCATTACAAATACTGCATGCAAGTTTTGCAACAGAGGTGCATCTCCAAGTGAGCATGTCTAGTGGAGATTCATGTCCACCAAGACTTTTTGAGCATGATCTCAGGTCAAATCTAATTTTTTCTCAGTATTTTTTCCTTGGAAAGACCTCTCCTTAGTGACACTCAGATAATTATAGACAACAGCAATGTTTTATGGCATATAGTTTAGTTGGTGGCTAATGGTTTTGTAGAAATCCAGGTGTATGACTTCTTTACATTATGAACCTTCCTCCCATAGATGTTAAGGGAATTGTGGAAAATTGAGTAGGGATTGGACTTTCTTGTAAACACCAAATTCTAAGTTTTTCATAAAGATGTTGAACACCTTCCTGCTTATTGTGGCAGAGACTCATATGTTATCATTTTGTACTTTTTTAGTTACAAAATTTCCTTGTAATCTTGTTGTTAGACATAACTCTTTCTTCATGATGCAACACTTTGTTTCATGAAGTAAAATGACATTTTAAAATAGTAAATAAATAAATTACAATGTATTGACTCTTCTCTTCATTTAAATGCACAAAATAATACTCCAAGGGTAGCTAAAACTTCTGCATCTTATTGGGTCCTGATAGCTAGTTATTTGTTGGGTTGCTCACATTTGTGCAGGAGAATGGAATGCAATAGTTGCTTGAAGACATTGAATTTTTTTATTTAAATTTTGGGTTGTTTTCATTTGCCATATTTGTGTGGTTGCCCACAACATGCTCTATTTTCTTTTAGTTTTCAAGAAAAGAAATTATTCTCTTGAAAACTACAAAAGTATAGAGAATGTCTTTTTGTCATTTTTCGGGCATTAATATAATTATTTTACCTTGAAGGAAGTTATAGGAGTAAAAAGACTCCCTGCCACACCCCTTCCCCTACCCAAAAAAAAATATTCCTTTTTCTGTCTAGAATAGGATGAAAACCACATTCTTAATGTACACGGGGCATTAACAACCTTTATGGAGTTTAGAGACCACACTTGTATCAGAACGACAACAAAAACCATTCACCCCTTGCCACAATGTAGAACCACCAAAAGCTAGAAGTGATTGTGTTGAAATACTAGATTCCAAAGTATTTGGAATCTATAAATTTTTGTTTCACTAATATTTCATGAATATTTGAACAATGTTTGTACCTTTCCAATATATACGTCTCTTTGCGAGCTTGAGAGGCCCTATTTACCTTTCGAGGCCAATGAATGATAATGCATACATCTTTTCACTATAGATCCACTTGCTAATATCACTACTTTATGGGTTATTTTGGGAGGATTGGTTCTCTTGAGATGTTCTTCATTTTTGATGCCTCGATTTTGAGATATTTGTTTAATATTCCAAGTTGATATCCACTTTTTGTCTCTTTGAGTTAGACCTCTGCTACAAATTTTAGCTGTGCAATTTGTAATGACAGTTTATGTTGTCAAATTAATAGTATAGTTTAATATGCTTTTCGATGAGACTTCAAATGTTACAAAGTATTTTAACAAATTTGAACCCTAGTGGTACTTAGGAAGGTTTTCCATTGTCTCCTTGGTAACTCTTCCACTTGCTTTAGGCCAATGCCTTTTTTACTTTGAATTATTATGTGAAATGGGAATTTAAAATCATGTTGTAGACGGACTATGTTAGCTCTGTTTTTGTATAGATAATTCGTTTTAAATGGGTTGAAATTCAGGTTGCAATTATTATGTAAGATGGGAAATTTAAATCAATATATTAAGTGATTAGGAAAATTTCATTCACCTGCGACATATAGTATGTTGGCAATATGGAAACAAGGTTGTTAGTAGGTTTTGTGGATGATTCATATTATTGGTCCTTGCATGCTCGTATTCATTCTTGTTTTGATAATATGGCATCCTAATAATACATTAATGGACTTCACAAGCTGTGTCAGTCATGCTGTAGGGCGTGACATTCGGGTAACTCGTAAGTTAAAAATAGGGTCTGCATGATTATAGTTTTTATAAATATTATAGATGACGTGTCAAACATATTTTTTTAAATCAATGGATATAAATGTAATTTTAGGGATTGCCACAACTCTTCACATAATTCTTTAAAGTGTGCTAGCTCAATGGAAGAGTGCCTGCCTTACAAGCAGGAGGTTAGTTGTTCTATTCCGTTGTGCCCCAACATGAATTAATCAACGATTTTGTAGTTTATTTTTAATTAAATATTTTTTATATCGATTTATTTCAATGCTGAGATATTTCTAGATTCATTGTTTTATATTGTCTCTAGAGAGACAATAGCTAGTATTAAAGACATATCATCTCCAATCCCGAGTGTTGTCTCAAGAGAGACAAAAAAGAAATTGTCTCAAGAGAGACAAAAATGAAATTGTCTCCTAAGAGACAATAATTCTTGTGTTATATATTGTCTTTATAGAGACAAATTTTTAAGACAATAATATTTAAGACAATAATTTTTTAGACACCCGCTTAATGACAATATTTAAGACAAACACATGTTTTTTTTGTCTCAAGTTAAGACAATTCACCCAAAAATTGTCTTAAATACTGTCTTAAAATCTCGCTTTATGTAGTGGTTCCCATGGTAGTTTTGTCTATGATAACCATTTTCTTGAGTAGGTTTCTTCTTATAAATATTTGGGTATTTACTTTCCTCATCATCTCAACTAGAATTATAGCATCAAGAAAAGAATTATAGGAGGTTGGAAATCCTATTATGAGCTTGAAAGAAATTGTAAGTCAGCTGATCTTTACATTATAAGTAAAAAAGCACTGCTCTTTCAGACTCTCGTCACCCCTGCTTTCTTATACAGATGTGAATTTTGGGGATGCAGTATATCTAGGGAGTAGTGGAGAAAGATTGAGATGATCCAGAAGTTATTCATAACCTATAACCTCAAGATCAAGGGAAATAATCCCTATCCCATCCTCTTGATCGAAGCTAGCATGTCCCCCATTGAAATTGCAACCATATTTAGATATCTTATGTATAAGAAGAAGCTTCACAATATGGAATCAAAGAGGCTCTGAAAAATTACTTCTAACCTTGGGCAAAAACCCCACATATGCCTTAAGCATGGGTGGCATCAGGATGCTCAGTCTTTGCTCAACCTTTGGGAGATTAAGGAGGAGATCATCATGGGAAGCAAGGGAAGTATCAAAAATATTATTACCTCAAGTTTTAAGGACAAGATGCGGGATGCTAAGGAGATAGAGGGTAAAAGGAAGCTAATTTACTCTAAGGAGGTGATCAAACCCACCCTCAATAACCATAGTTATCTCTCTATGTTGACTAGAACTAAGAAGAAAATGAACATCTCTAGGACAGAACTAACTCTCATGAGCTTCAGAGTGATACCAGGTGGTGGCCTATTCCCAAGATACCTTGGGATGATAGAATTTGTGATATTGGTGATACTACGAATGTGGAAGATGAAAATCACTTCCTTTTAAATTGTCTGACTCTTGCCCATAATTTCTCTTAATTAGCTATCATCAGTCACACCTCTAATATTTTTGATTTATTAAGCCAACCCAACTATAGCGATCTTGAAATGCTTCTTTCCCTGCTCTTTGATCATCGAAACAAGATTTTGAAGAATGACAATTAGACTATCTTTTCTTGAGGTCCGTTAGACCACATTGGTCTTAGTGAACGTTAATCATAATCATCATCATCATTATTTTTTTAAGTTATGAATTATATTAGTTATGTGTGATAGGGAAAATGATTAGTGATTTTAACACTTTAAATATTTATTTTATGTTTTATGTGTAAAACATAAATATATATATTTTTAATTTTATTTCTACGATAAAACTAAAAAATATGGAAGGATTAAGGGATCATTAATTTATTACACATTTAAAAAAAATATTAATTTTTTAAAATTGAAATAAATAAATTAATTAAAACTTTAAAATAATATTATAACATTATATATATTAAGCATAAGTATAATTTAAAAAATAAAATTTCCATTGTAAAAAGCAAAAAAATATTGGAAAATTAAGAAATTGTGGATATTTATAGCAATCATTTAAAAAAATTAAAATAACAAAAAATGTTAATTATTTAACAAAATAATTTAATTAAAAATATAAAATAATATTATAATAATTGATATTTTAGACTATTTATAATCTAAATGGACATTATTTTAAGTGGCATTTTCTTAAATTTTGATTTCAAGTAGTTATTTATGTTCCTTAAAAAAAAAGGACTCAAGCTTTTTTTTGTGTGTTTACCGAAAATGATTAAGCATGGTCAACCATGTTAGTTTTAAGGTTTACTAAATTTATTCTAGGTTTTATATGCTTTGGGCTTATAATATCAATGGCTTGGATTTATTAATCCGAGAGTTCATATTCCTAGGATATAATATGAGAGTTCATATTCCTAGATTATAATATTATTGATAAAGTTTATAATGTTAATCTTATTGTTTAATTACATATATTTATTAATATTTACCTTTATTATTAAACTTTAAATTTTAATCATCACAATTAAATTTTATTAATATTAAACTTTAACTTTAATATTAATATTAAACTTTAGTTGTAGGTGATAGATGGTAAATCACTTCTTTGTCCATTCTCGAAGTTTTTAAATCCACATAATATAGAGTAGAGTGTTGTTTGTTCCTTCTATGACTTTTGATCATAAATATATTTAGCAAACAAAATAGATATTGTTTAGCATGTTTCAATCTTCATTACAATAAAGTTGGCAGTGAATGTTAGGATCACCATTTATCAATCCTATTCACATTTTTCATTGGTTAGCTAAACATTTCTGAGTTGGTATTTTTTTGCATTCACCTTTTTATTAGTGAAATAAATATGTTTAATTTTCCAATTACATAGATATTATTATTAAATTATTAAATCATGGATATTGAAATAAAATATTATTAATGAAAATTCAATTTATTAAAATAAATAAATGCAAAATTAAATAATTAGCATGTTACTAGAATGTTTATAGTTACAAAATTAATAAATAAGATGATAAGATATATTTGTCTCCTTTTCTATTTAGACATGAGTATTATTGTTGGATCATTAAGGATCATCAAGAATTCTCATAGAAAAATTATGACATTTAATATAGTCACCTAAATTATAAATATTTATAAAGATCTATTTTACTTCAAGAGAACGATATGTTCCTATTTTTTAAGAATCAAGATACAATATGTAATGGTCGTGTGCTTGAAAAACAACATAAGAATGTGTTTTCTATAAGGACATATGTAAGGAAAAGAAAAATTATTGAATCAATGCATACTTGTTTGTGTGGGCCAATAAATGAAATCACTTGGGCGAGCCTTTTATTCTCTCAATATGAAGATCAATCATGATCAACCATGGCCCAACATCTTTGCATATGAAATTCAAGCATGGTAAACCATGCTTGTTTTAGGGTTTACAATATTGATCTTATGGTTTATACACCTTGGCTTTACAATATTAATATCTTGGGTTTAATATTATTTTGTTTTATTTTTAGTATTAATCCCTTAGCTTAAGTAATGCCTTGGGTTTATAATATCCATATCTTGGGTTTATTAATATGAGTATACATATTTGTAAGGTATAATATTATTGATAACATTTATATTATTAATCTTATAGTTAATTTACATATATTTATTAATATTAACCTTTAATATTAAACTTTAATTTTTTAATTTAACTATAATATTAAATTTTAATCATGGCTAACCATTACCAATGGCCATTGTCACATTTTCACAAATATTCTCTCTTGGTCAAATGTCACATTATGATAAAAATAGTGATCCATGGTCAATTGATCTAGGATGTTTTCGCTTATAGATGTATAGAAAAAAAATCACATGCCAAATTTGCAGCTTAACACAAAAATGTGCGCATAAGAAAAGACACAAAAGATGACACCAAGGATTGATAACAGAGTTCCTCCAATTCAGACTATGTCTCCAGGCCCAGCTCAACAATGGGGAGGCCTTTCTTATTAAATGGTGTGACAGAAAATAATTACAATCATCAATTGTACACAAAAGGCTTATACCTCCAATCTAAAAGATGGCTGTGAAATGGATGCTTGATTATGGAGAGGTAAGCAGCGCCAATGCATCTGTAGCGATGAAGGGGCTAGAGACATGTGAAACTGTCCAAATAGATAAATATGTGTTCTAGGCCTCCTGTCGAATGAAACATCGTGCTGCCAAAATGCCTCCTCCCTGCTCTTTCCATTGATTGTGTTTTTATAATGGGTTTCGGATAGAATCCCATTTAAATCATGACTTTCCTGGTTCATAATGGAGGCAAGTGTCATAGAAGGATCGGTTGGCATCACCACATCTTGAAATGGTCTTTTTATCATTGAGGTGATAAGACCTTAAAATCCCAAAAAACACTAAAAATCTGACCCAAAACCATTTACTCAGACTTCAAAAAAACATTAAATCGGGCACATTTGCATATCGGGTCCGACCTGTGGTCATAATTGGCATATCGGTGTCTCTAAAGTCCTGTAACTAGGGAACTACCAACCGCCAATTGCCGATCACCGATATCGGCATCGGCCGATCGCATTGGTACCCCGCTCATATATCACTCTGGTGTCTCGATGATGACACCGCCAATCATTTTTTTGTCGATTGCTATACTTACTTGCCAATATATATACAAGTAAGACCTCTGATCTGGTTTCCTCTGGTCCACCGATCAGGTTTAAACAGAGATCAGAGATTGGGGGTTCCATTGCACCTCTCTTAAGTCGCCTCCACAAGTCCTCTAATTGCAATTTTTCCTTTAAGGCATAAAACCCCTTTTTCAAAGGAAAAATCCTCATTTCCTTAAGGATTAAAGCAACCTTCCCTGAGAGATAAATTCGTCATCCAAACTTGGATTGAAGTGTCATTCATGCTGTTGGAATCAGGATGATGAGATCTACACTCTGATCCTAAGTTGACTTCATTCCGATCACTTTGATTTCTGAGTTTTTCCATGCCATTGTATCTGAGGATCCACCTGGAACAATCCTCCCCATTGAGGAGCCTTTGGATCGCTAAAAACTTTTCATTAGATAATTGGTAAGTGAGGGAACTATTCCCTCACTTTCTCTTTCTCCATCTATCTGGCCTTGTTCGGGTGCTTTCCCTTGAGACCCACTCGGAGGTATTCTACATCTCCTCACCATGAAGTCCTGGTTCTTCTGTCGAGGATGATATCTTCGGGAAACTCAACGAGATATTCTAGTGCAAAATCATTGACTGTAGGAACTATGCCCACCTCATCAATGTCCATCATCAAAGGTGGTTCATACATCTTTGGGTTCTCCACATTCACTACTGTGTACATCTACATATATACCACCAAGTCATGATGAAAGGCATTGTTCCCAACCTTCTCCAATATGGTGAATGGTCCATACTGGATTGGCCACAACTTCTTTCCTTCTCCCTTCATCCTATCTTTGCTAATGTGGAACCACACCTTGTCGCCCACTTGGAATTGATGGTCGACTCGTTGTTTAACATGTCGATCCTTATAACGAGCTTGACTTTTCTCTAACTACTCTTGCATTCCTTGGTGAATCAATTGGATTCGCTAAATGAACTGCTGAGCTTTGTCCCTATCATTACATCCACTGGAACCATCTTCCCTTCCAAAGACAATATAAACAGGGTCCTTTGGTAGGTAACCAAAACATGTCTCAAATGGTGAACATTGTGTAGATGAATGCACTAGTTGGTTGTGGGAATGTTGTACATAGGGGAGATGCTTATCCCACAACTTGGGATGTTTCCTACAACAGCCTCGTAATAAGTGTACCATAGTACGGTTAACTACCTCTGTCTGTCTGTCAGTCTGCAGGTGAAATGCCATGCTTCTTTTCAATTTGGTGTCCATCATCCTCCACAAGCTGGTCCAAAACTCTCCAAGGAAGTGAGAGTCCTGATCTGACACAATTGATGTGGCTAATCAAAAGTGGACCTAAACATGGTGAAAGAAAAGAGAAGCAGTCTGCTCTGTAGTAATCTGCTTTTTACAAGGCATAAGAATACACATTTTGCTGAAACGGTCAATGATGACATAGAAATAGTCATGACTCTTCCTAGACAAAGTTAAACCTCCTACAAAGTCCATTGACACACTTTCCCATGGATGACTTAGAATAGGAAGTGGTGTTTAAAGCCCAAGTTTTCTATTAGAGGGCTTTGTCACAATGTTTTCCATATGACGCCAAAAAAAAAATCTTTGCACTTGACATAAAGTCTTCTCGACACCAAAGTGTCCAAACACAAGAGAGGTGTGGGCCTCTTGAATTACATCTACTCTTTCTCCTGTGGGAATAGGAGATCGGGTAAGGCTAAGACTGGCACGGTGCTAATTTTTTCCTTCAATGTTTCAAAGGACTTCTGTTGTCTTCATCCCCATTGGAAGGCATGTTTCACACTTGTCAAGGTGTGCAAAGGTGCTGCAATAATAGAGAAATCAGCAATAAATCTCCTCCATTACTGGACTGCACCTAAAAATCTATGGACCTCGGTTACAGTAGTAGGCGTAGGCTATTCTACAATTGCTTCAACTTTAGAGGGATCAATTTTTAGCTGACCATGAACAACAATATGCCCTAGGTAACCCAAGGAGGTTTTCCCGAACTCACACTTTGATAATTCTACAAAGATTTTTTCTTTCTTTACCACATCAAGCACTTTCTTTATATGACTCACACGTTCAAACCAACTCTTGCTAAAAACTAGTATATCATCTAAATACATGAGAACAAACTCATCAATGAAAGGCTAAAATATATCATTCATAACCTACATAAAGGTGGCTGGAGCATTGCAAAGCATGAATGGCATCACCATTCATTCGAGCAGCCCCTACTTGGTCTTGAAGGCAGTTTTCCACACATCCCGCTACAGAATTCTGACCTAGTGATAGCCACTGCGTAAATCCAACTTTGTGACATAAACAACACTTTTTAATTGGTCTAATAAATCATCTATGTGTGGGAGGGGATAGCGATTTTTCACCGATATCTTGTTGAGTGTGTGGTAATCCATGCACATCCTCCAACTGCCATCCTTCTTTGGCACTAGAATGATCGGCGAACCACATGGAGAGGTGCTCGACCTGATGATGCCTTGGTCTAGCAATTCCTACACTTGCCTCTTGATATCCTCCATCTCAATCACTGACATCTTGTACATGTCAATATTTGGCAGAGGGGCATGATGCAATAGATGGATTTCATGTTGGATTTCCCTCTTCGAAGGTAATCCCTTTGGCTCCCAAAATAGTTTAGTATAATTAGAAATCAATTCCATTAATTCCTGTTTATGCTTCCCAATGCAGCCCTAGAATGCATCAACAAACTTGACCTCTTTCTCGCTTACAACCATAAGCATGCATGTTTTACTGGAATTCACCAGGCTTTTCATTTGCCCAGTGCTTACGAGACTGGCATTAATTTTATTTTGATGAGTCTGCACTATGTATTCTACCCCATCCTTGGCGATTTGATACTAATTCTCATGACAGAGAAAGACTGCTTTTCTATCATACAGGCATGGGCTCCCTAATACCATGCCACAGATATCTAATCGTATTACATCCAACTCTACTTTGACTACTAGCTTAGACACAATCACAAATTTGACTTTACACTACTGGGTTACATTCAATTTCACTTTGCCATGTATCCATCCCAGCAGGTAAGGTTTTGGGTGTTGTTTTGTCTCTAAGTTAAGCTTCTTTACTAGGGATTGTACGATTAAGTTTGCTTGGGACCCAGTATCAAACAGAGTTTCAACTTTGGTATGATTTACTACAACCCTAATATGAAATAATTCAATTATTTTCCAGTCATTTGAAAGGGATTCATCTACAGAACTAGTGCCTTCATGCGATTTAGAATTAATAGGAGGTGTAAGGGTACCTTTTGTTCCTGCTGCTGTGATCAACACTTCATCTCATGAATCTGATCCAAGGTCTTGTTGTGATGATCCCACTATTTTTTGCTTCCCTTTTCCTCCATACTTCTTTGGATTCCTTTTTGGGTGTTGTTTCCAACAGAGATCGTCATTGTGGCCTTCCTTCTTGCAGTGATTGCAATAAGGTTGCTCTCCTTCTTTGGCTGATGTTGTTTTCTTCTCCTTCCATTTCCATTTTTCTTTGGATTTTCCATTGAGAGGTTTGAATAGTGGTTTTCTAGACTGATCCTGTCTTTCATTCTTGCCCCTGTTCTCAATATGAATTACTTTTACATTGGTTGAATCAATAGTGGTTGGTTCAAACAATAAGAATGAATTCCTATTATAACTATGCAGTGAGCCAATATACTTAGTTACAGCTTTAGGTGCATCAAGTGCAATACCCAAATTCAATGCTTGCTTTTTAAATTCTTCTGTAAAACTCTGAACATCTTACCCTTTGCCTTGCCTTAAGTATTTCCAATTCATCAAAGCTTTCTATTTATATCCTAGGGGATAAAAATATTAGTTTAATGTAGAAGTGAAATCAAACCATGAGGAAAAGAGCTTACCCAGATTTTTACTCCTCTGAAATTTTCTCTCCCACCAAACGAGAGTTGTGTTGCCCAACCGTAGAGAGGCCAACTGCATTTTCACCTCATCCTCTACGATTTACTAAATCCTTTAGTAAACCCCAATTTGTCTGATCCAATTGTTAAGATTTTTTGCGTTACTTTCACCATGAAACATAGGAAGATCAAATTTAATGTCTAATTTAAAAAAAGATTTCTTATATGCATCCTTTGGATTCCTCTCATTATGGTGGTGAGAGGAAGGAGAGCCTTCACTACTAGAAGGAGAAGGAGGGGGTTCTTCTCCACCATTCCCATATGCTAAACCTTGTGCTTCTGGATTTCTCTCCTCTGCTTTCTATAGTCTTAAAACCAGCTGACTGATGTTCTCTGCCATTGAATAGAAATTATTTCTGAAATTACACTTCTCTTCAAGATGAGCTTCATCTTCTACCATGATTCTCCTTCGAGTTGCACGCCCTACTTCTGGATGGAAAGGTTATAGTTCCCCTTCACCTCTTTGAAGCCTACTTCTTGTTAACATAAAAACATCCAATTCACATCTAAAAAGCCTTGCTCTGATACCATTTGATCTAGGGTGTTTTCGCTTATGGATGTATAGAAAAGAATCACATCCCAAATTTGCAGCTCAACACAAAAATGTGCACATAAGAAAAGAAGAAGTAAACACATGAAAGGCACAAAAGAAGACACGAAGGCTTGATAATGGAGTTTTTCCAATTCGGACTATGTCTCTAGGCCCAACTCAACAATGGGGATGTCTTTCTTATTAAATGGCATGACAGAAAAGAATTACAATCATCAACTATTGACAAGAGGCTTATACCTCCAATCTGAAAGATGGTTGTGAAATGGATGCCTGATGATGAATAGGTAGCAGTGCTAATGCATCCATAGTGATGAAGGGGATAGATTCATGTGAAACTATCCAAATAGAAAAATATGTGTTCTCAGCCTCCTATCAAATGAAACAACGTGCTGCCAAAATGCCTCCTCCATACTCTTTCCATCAATCATGTTTTTCTAATGGGTTTTGGATAGAATCCCATTTAAATCAGGGCTTGCGTGGTTCATAATGGAGGCCGGTGTCATGGAAGTATCAACGGGTGTAACCACCTCTTGAAATTGCCTTTTTAACGTTGAGGTGATAAGACCTTGAAAATCCCAAAAAAAATGAAAATCTGACCCAAAACCATTTACTCGGACTTCAAAAAAACATTAAATTGGGCACATTTGCATATCAGGTCTAAACTGAGGTCACAATTGGCATATCAGTGTCTCTGAAGTCCTATAAATGGGGAAGTGTTGACCACCAATCGCCGATATTCACACTGGTTGATCACATTGGTACCCTACTCATATATCGCTCTGGTGTCCCGATGATGACCCCACCAATCGTTTTATCGTCAATCGCTCTACCCACTTGCCAATATATATACAAGTAAGACCTCCGATCTAGTTTCCTCCAGTCCACTGATCTAATTTGATTGGAGATCAACGATAAAAGGTTCCGCTACACCTTTCTTAAGTATGTGTCCACAAGTCCAATTGCGATTTTGCCTTTCAGGCTTAAAACCCCTTTTTCAAAGGAAAAATCCTCATTTCCTTAAGGATCAAAGCAACCTTCCCTGTGTGATAACTTCATCATCCGAACTCAGATTGAAGTGTCGTCCATGCCATTGGAATGAGGATGATGATATCTATGCTTTGGTCCTGAGTTGACTTCATTCCGATCATTTTTTATTTTTGAGTTTTTCCATGCCATTGTATCTGAAGATCCACCTGGATCATCAACCATGCTCCAACATCACATTGTGACAAACATTGTCTCAATTTGAAAATCATCCACGATTAATCATATTTGACCATGGACAATAATGATACTCACACTATGACAAAGACTCTCTGTTGGTCCAACGTCACATTATGACAACATGGTCATACATGGTCAACCATGGTCCAATGTTGCATTTTGATAAATATTTCCTCAATATGAAAATCAATCATGGTCAATGATTGTCCAACGTCACATTGTGAGAAAGCATTTCTCAATATGAAAATCAATCATGATCAACCATAGTATAATGTCGCATTGTAACAAATGTTTTTTAATATGAAAATCAACCATCGTCAACCATGTTTATTTTAGGGTTTATAATATTTATCTTGGGGTTTATATACCTTAGGCTTATAATATTTATGCCTCAGGTTTATAACACCTGGGTTTTTAGTATTAATCCCTTGGGTTTATAATATTTATCTTAGGGTTTATATACCTTGCATTTATAATATTAATCCATTGGGTTTATCAATCTTAGGTTTCATATTCATAGGATATAATATTATTCCTAATGTTTATAATATCAATCATTGGGTTTAATATAAATCCCTTGGGTTTATAATCATGGTCAACCATGCGCAACCATGGTGCAATGTCACATTGCGACAAAAATTGTCTTAATATGAAAATTAACTATGGTCAAACATGGTCAAATATCGCATTGTGACAAAGATTATCTAAATATGAAAGTCAAAAATGGTAAAACATTGTCAACCATATTTATTTTATGATTTATAGTATTTATCTTAGAGTTCTTATTCCTAAGGATTATAATATTAATCCCTTATGTTTGATATCACTGCCTTGGGTTATTAATCCCTTGGGTTTTTATTGTTAATACCTTTGGTTTATTATTCCCTTGGGTTTATCAATCATGGGGTTCATATTTATAGGGTATAATATTATTCATAAGGTTTATAATATTAATTTCCTAGGGTTTATTATAAATCCCTTGGTTTTATAATCGTGGTCAACAATGCAAAACCATGGTCCAATGTTACATTGTGGTAAAGGTTCTCTTAATATGAAAATCAACAATGGTCAAATGACACATTGTGACAAAGATTGTCTTAATATGAAAGTCAACCATAGTAAAACATGGTCAACATGTTTGTTTTAGGTTTTATAGTATTTATCTCGCAATTCTTACATCTAATGTTTATAATATTAATCCCTTGGGTTTAATATTATTCCATTGCGTTTATATTCGCTTACCTTTTTAGTATTAATCCCTTGGGTTTATTATTCCCATTGGTTTATAACATTAATACATTAGGTATATTAATCTAAGGGTTCATTTTCCTAGGGTTTAATAGTATTCATAAGATTTATAATATAAATCTTTGGGTTTTATATAAATTCCTTTCATTATTTTTCTTGGCTTTAATGATAACCATAATCAGTTTGCACTAAAAACCATTTTTAAATGGAGAGTCTAAACATTGATATTACCAAGAAGTTAATCACTAATGGTATGGACACCAATTATATATCTACGATCTCACACACTAATTGTTTAGGAATATGAGTTCAACATTAATAAGATACTTCCATAGATTCCCTAGTAAATATACCATCTTGGTTTTTAAAATTTTTGTGCTACTGATAACATTACTTATATTTCTTGCAATATGAATGTTCCATTCACCAAATGGAGAAAGATTCTCCCATTTCATTCTTCACTACATTTAGTGGAGTTAGAAAACAACTATAACTATGTTCATTTCGGCATCATACATTTTACATTGAATCTTTTTGTTAGTGGCATCAATGTTGCTTGTCTATGTTCTGCAGTTGATTATTGACCTAAGAAATTTGATAATGTTTTGATGGGTGGAATTAAAAGTATATCTAATAATAGTCTTAGTCTTATTTGATCTCTTCTCGTTCATCACTTTTCCATAAGTTTGATTGATTCCTACATTTCTAAATTAAATAAATTTATATCATACATTTTGACATTTCAGAATAGTTACAAACCATCTCTCTTTATGATATTATTAGTCCTTATTTGCGAGGGACTATACCATTTAATTTCATGATATTTATTAGTATTTTTTTTTTCTGGAGACGATAATGCTCACTTCATTTTCAAAGTCCAATGACTCTTTATTATTTTGTTGAGTTTTGTAACTTTAATCAATATTTTCATGAAAATATTGAACATTAATATTTTGTGTAAATTCAAAAATAATTATTTGATTTTTGGGAATATTATTTATAATGTTCTTTTGGTTTAGCTAGCCTTGATGTGACATTATTCCCCTGGTGAAGGGTGCTTTATTTTCAATTTTTGTTAGTTCCTCAAAAATCATTTTAAAACGAAAAAAGGGTAATTTTGTAGAACATTCCTCAGAACTTCTAGTGTGTTTACCTCTTATTTCATTTTAAATTTTTACAGATTTAGTTATGCATGTGAATAGGTGCATAGATTGTGAATATGTACAGAATGAAGGATGTACAGAAGAGGACGTATGTGCAGGAGAACGAAGATGTAGGGGAAAATTTATTCCACAGATATAAATTTGTTTGAACTATAAGAAAAAAATGAGTATCCAACATAAAATGAAGTCTCTTTTTAATGTGTATGAGAAAAAATTGGTGTTCAGGAGAATAGGTATGTGGATTAATGAAAAAAAACTTTTATTCAGAATGTTCTACATCTTTGTATGCAATTGTGAGTTGCACACTTCTTCCACATACCTCTCAACAGTACATATTAATAAATTACTTAGTGTTTTTTTCTTTTTAAAGTTTGGGGAATGAAATTTTTTGGTTTACGTGTATGTCAGATGTGAAATAAAGGTGGAAGATTAACTCTCTCCACTACTATGTTGACATGGGATCATTTGATTTGATATAAGGATGTAAAGGAACTATGTAAAAGCTATTTTTCCAATGATTTGAATTTGGTTTTCAAAACTATGTTCGATGGCTTTGATCATTTAAAAACTAGAAACAATAAATTTCAATATTCATTGTTCTTGAATAAAATGTGCATTTGTAAACTAAATATCTATTATGCAATATTAAAAGAAGTTTCATTTTAGTGTGTGTGAGGAAAGAGAATGATTGTGTGGAGCAAGGAACAAAACCTTTCTTCAGGAATGTTCTATTTCTTTATATAAAGTTACCTTATGTACACTTATTCGAAAAACCTCCCTCCCACACAACAGTGCATATTAATCAATTAATCAATTTTTTTGCCTTATTAAAGATTTATTTACGTGTATATTGGGTGAAAAATAAGTGTAGGAAATTAACTGTCCTCATTACTATGTTTGAAATCTTTCATCATTAAAAAACTGTGTCAAAGTAGAAACACCAAATATTGGTATTCACGGTTCGCAAATGCTATGTGAATTTGTGATCGTACATTTGTGAATTAAATAGTCATTATTGAATATTAAATGAAGTATTTTTTAATGCATATGAGGAAGTGTTGTGTAAGAAAACTGGCTTCAAGCAAGGAATATAACTTTTTCTCGCAATTCTCCATACCTCTGCATACATTCCCAGATACCTTTGTCTCACACAACAATACATATTAATCAATAGATTAGAATTTTTGGCTTAATAAAGTTGAAGGCATGTAAATTTCGGGTTACATGTATATTGAGTGCAAAATAAGGGTGGGCAATTAACTCTTCCCAATATTATATCGATGTTTTGCCATTTTATTTGAGTTTTTAAAAACTAAATACATTTATGATTTCACATTTTTCAATTAAATAGTTATCCTTAAGTACTAAAGTTTGGGGCATGAAAAAATTGGTTTATATGCATATAGCATACGAAATAAGGGTAGGTGATTAATTGTCTACACTATCACGTTAGAATGTTTTGATTGTTTAACAACTATATCAAAGTAGAAATAATGAATGTTGTTATTCACAGTTGTTGATTACTCTATGCATTTGTGACGTCACATTTGTGGGTAATTCATCAGTGAGTGCTTTGGCAATAACATTGACACTAATACTAAGACATGTATTGCTAGTGCATTTACCTCTTATTCACTTTAAACTTTCACAGATTTAGTTGTGCAGGAGAACATGTGCTCAGAGTCGTGAAGTTGTGTAAAATGAAGGATGTGCAGAAGAGGAAGTATGTGCATGAGAATGGGGGTATGAGGAAACCTTATTCCACAGAAATGAAATTATTTTAACTTTTAAAAGAAATGTAGTACCAATATTAAATAAAATCTCTTTTTAGTGTGTGGGAGAAATAAGTGTTGTGCAAAGCTAGGAAATAATATTTCATTTACAATTTTTTACATATTTGCTTACATTTCCCCTTACCCACTTCTTCCACATACCTCTAAACACTACATATTGATCAATTAATTAGTGATTTTCACTTATTAAATTTTGAGGCGTGAAATTTTTGGTTTATGTGTGCATACGATGTGAAATAAGGGTGGCTGTTTAACTCTCTCCACTAATATGTTGACGTGGTCTCATTTATTTTGATATCAAGATGCAAAGGAGTTTTGGCAAAGTATTTTTGCTGATAATTTCATGTTCAATTTTCATAACTATGTTCGATGATTCTGATTGGTTAAAAATTAAAAATGACGAATCTTGGTATTCGCGGTTATCAAATACTATGTGCATTTGTGATTTCACATTTATGAATTAAATACTATTTATGTAATATTAAATGATATGTCACTTTAATATGTGTGAAGAAGAAATATTGTGTGGGAGAACATGTATGTTGAGTAAGGAACATGAAATTTGTTTTGCAATATTTTTTACCTTCACATAAATTTCCCCTCTCTCCACTTTTTTCTCATACAACTGTTCATATAAATAATCTAAGCTTATGAATTATTAAAGTTTTAAACATACAAAGTTTAGTTTATGTCTATATCATGTGCGAAATAAGGGTGTGTAGTTAACTATTTGAATTACAATGCTCAAAGGCTTTGATCCTTTAAAAAATGTATCAAAGAGGAGAGAACGAATTATCTAATATTAAATGAAGTTTATTTTAGTGTGTGTGAAGAATAATTTTTGAGTGGGAGAATGATTGTGCATAGAAAGGAACATAAAAAAAAATCCCAAAATGTTCCATGCGTCTACATATATTCCTGCAGATCTTCGTTGCACACAATAATACTTATTAATTAATGAATTATTATTTTTCACTTAATAAGGTTTGAGGCATGAGAAAGGTGGGTGACTAGTTGCCCCCACTACTATTTGGAAATGGGATAATTTTATTTTGGATTCCAAAATACTAAGTGAATTTGTGATTTCACATTTGTCAATTAAATAGTTATTATTCAATATTAAATTTTGGGTTATACAAAGCTTAGTTTACATGTATATCGTGTGCAAAATAAGGGTGGGGGATTAACTATCCACACTACTATTAGGATGTGGGTTTCCCGAATATTAAGTACATTTGTCATATTGTGAGTGTTAAGTTGTCTTATATTTTTGTTTAACAAGTCATGTCTCATGGAAAAACCTATTGCAAACATAAACTATGGGTGAAGGAAAAACATTTTCTAATTTTCTTTTACTAGGATTTACAAATTTGATAAATCAATCAAACAATTCAGAAAATAAAATTATAAAAAACCATGTAAGATATACGACAATGAGTTAGCTACACATTATATATTGCAAATGTTAGAGTATATATAATTAAGTAAATGGTATAATCCAACACAGGGAACTTAAACCAAAAAACGTCATTGAAATAGTTTTTGATACAATGTTAATAGTTATATATCTATTAACCACATGATGAAATCATATCGCAACCATAAAATGTACTAGGAAAGCTCTTCGGCAATGGTCAAAAAATGCTTCAAGAAAAAAGTAGAAGGTCCTTGCGACTAGTGAATGATAATCTAAACTTACTAGTTACTAGTAAGAGGTATATCTACACCTTCTCTTGAACAGTTCTTGATATCGATAACCTGATAATAATATAGGTTCATGAAGTTAACCATGCATCGAATCTTGGTTTTATAGTCATTATTCATATATGTCTTAGCTTCACAGATGTCTTATTTGACACTTCCCTTAGTTGAGAAACGATTGCAATAATTTTGTCATTTTTTAAGAGGTAAGAGACTCTTTAGGTGGTTCACTTAATATTCAAAGACATTTGTATAATGTATTTAATCGAATTCCAAGAAGAAAACATATGTGCACAATTTCCCCATTGCATAGTATTTAACTCGTATGGAGCTGTGAATGTGAGCAGAATAGTGATTGTGACAAATACGAGGTATCTATGAGAGAATGGGAGTGCAGAGGGAACTTTCCTTCACATGCATGAAATTATTTTAATTTTAAGTATAAAATTAGTATTAAATCTTAATTAAAGTGTATTTTTAATTTGTGTAATTAGGAATTGTTGTGCGGGAGAATGGTTGTGTGGAGCGAGGAACAAAAAATTTCATTTTCAATGCTCTGCAATTCTGAATACATTTCTCGCATAACAATACATTTTGATTAATTTATTAATATCTTTTACCTATTAAACTATATATTGAGTGCAAAATAAGGGTGGATCGGGATGAAATTATGGTGTCGGCCAAACCATGTATGTAATTTGGTGGTTCCTTTCTTCATGCTTATAGAAAATTTCCTTCCTTCATGCTTATACGATATACATTATAGGTTTGTAGTGCTCAGGTTTAGCAATTTGTAATTATGTAAGTACATTTTTTGTTTATTTCTCCCATGAATTTGTTTTAATTTTAGTTATTGTTTAAGTTGAAGCTAGTATTAATATTGAATTTCACAGCAAGACGATCTTGTTACAGGTTAACACGAAAAAATGAAAATGTATGTAACTTGTTTAGTTATTGTATGTGATTATTGTTAAGAAGCAAGATAATATAGATAATGGTTTTGTGCTTGAAAAACACCATAAGAATGTGTTTCTTATAAGGACGTATGAAAGGATAAGAAATATTATTAAACTAATGCATACTTTTATGTGTGGGCCAATAAATGAAATTACTTCGGTGAGCCTTTTATTCTCTCAATAGGAAGATCAATCATGGTCAACCATGGTCTAATGCCTTTGGATATGAAATTCAAGAATTGTCAAACTTGTCTATTTTAGGGTTTATAATATTTATCTTAGGGTATATAGGCGTTGGATTTACAATATTAATCCCTTGGGTTTAATATTATTCTATTTGTTTTTTAGTATTAATCCCTTAGGTTTAATAGTGCATTGGGTTGATAATTATCAATCCACTTGGGTTTATTAATATGAGGATTCACCTCATTTGTAGGGTCTAATATTATTGATAAGGATTGTAATCTATATAGTTATTAATCCTATTGTTTATATAGTATATAATTTATTAATATTAAACTTCAATTTTTATCATAGTTTTCATCAATATTAAACTTTAATTTAACATAAACTTTAAGTTTAATCAATTTATATTAAACTTTAACTTTATATTAGTATTAAACTTTAAAATTTGGACTTTATCTTTATATTAAACTTTAATGATGGTTAACCAATTGTCAATGGCCATTGTCACATGTCAAAATATTTTTCTTTATTGTCCCAATGTCACATTATGAAAAATATGGTCAGTCCATGGTCAACCATGGTTCATTCATGGTCAATACCATGCTTCCACATTATGACAAAGATTGTCTCTTGTCCAACATCACATATGTACAAAATGGTCCATCGATGGTCAACCATCTAACAATGTTGCATTCTGAGAAAAGATTTCCTCAATTATGAACATTCAACCATGGTCAATGATTGGTCTAACATTGGTATTGCTTGAGAAATTTTTTCTCATATGAAAATCAATCATGGGTAAACCAATAGTCTAATGTCTCATCTGTGACAATTTTTTGTTTCAATATGAAAATCAACTTGTGTGGTCACCATGGTAACCATGTTTATTTTATGGTTTATAATATCTATAATGTTTATAATATTTATCTTAGGGTTTATAGACCTTAGCTTTATAATACTTATCCCTTGTTTTTAATATTATTCCTTTGGGGTTTTAGTATTAATCCCTTAGGTTTATAATATTTATCTTAGGGTTTATATACCTTAGCCTTATAATATTAATTTCTTGGGTTTAATATTATTCCTTTCGGTGTATCAAGCTTGGGGTTCATATTCGTAGGGTATAATATTATTCATAAGGTTTATAATATAAATCCTTAGGGTTTACTATAAATCCCTTGGGTTTATAATCATTGTCAACCACTCATAACCATGGTGCAATGTCACATTGTGACAAAGATTATACTTAATATGACAATGAACCAGGGTCAAACATGGTCAATGTCGTATTGGGACAAACAGAATTGTCTGAATATGAAATAATCAACGATGTAAACCATGCGTCAACCATGTTTATTTAGGTTTACTAGTATTTATGTTAGAGTTATATATACCTAGGCTTATATATTAAATTCCCTTGGGTTTATTTATCTCTTGGTTTTTAGTATTAATGCCCTGGGTTTAGCAATCTTAGGGTTCATATTTTCTAGTATAGTATTATTCATTAAGGTTTATATATTAATTTCATAGGGTTAATATAAAGCTTTTGGGGTTTTTAAATCATGGTCAAACATGAAAACCATGCGGTCAGTGTCACATGTTTGCAAATATTGTCTTAATATGAAAATCAAGCGATGGTCAAGCATGGTCGATGTCACATTTGTGAACAACGATTGTTCTCCAATATGAAAATCAACCATAGTAGAACATGGTCAACCATGTTTATTTTAGGGTTTATAGTATTTATCTCACAATTCTTGTATATGGGGTTTATAATATTAATCCCTTGGGTTTACTGTTACTCCCTTGGGTTTATAATCACTTAGGTTTTTAGTATTAATCCA
>APFE031162137.1:19337-46688 GCA_000404065.3 Pinus taeda | reverse complement strand
AATCTAAACTTTGATATCCCCAACAAGTTAATCAGTAACGGTATGGACACCAATTATATATCAATGATCTCACAGACTCATTTTTTAGGAATACTAGTTCAATTTTAATCAGATACTTCCAAAGATTCCCTAGTAAATATACCATCTTCGTTTCTAAAATTTTTATGCTACTCATAACATTACTTATGTTTCTTGCCATATGAATGTTCCGTTCTCCAAACATGGAGAAAAAATATCTGCATGAATACATTTAATGGAGTTAGACAAAATCTATAACTATGTTCATTTCGGCATGATACATTTTCCATCGAATCTTTTTGTTAGTGGCATTAATGTTGCTTGTCTATGTTTTGTAGTTGATTATTAACCTAACAAGCTTTATAATGTTTTGATGGGTGGATTTAAAGGTCTACCTGATAATAGTCTTATTTGATCTCTTTCCATTCACCATTTTGTCATAAGTTTGACTAATTCCCACATTTATAACTTAAATAAACTTATAGGGGACATTTATAACTTAAATAAACTTATAGGGTACGTTTTTCACATTTCAGAGTATTTACAAACCATCTAGTTTTATGATATTATTAGTTTCCAAGGGACTATAGGATTTAATTTCATGATATTTATTAGTCTTTTTTCCAGAGACTATAGCACTTAGTTCCTTGTCGAAGTCCAAACACTGGTTAGTATTTTTTTGAGTTTTGGTAACTTCAATCAAAATTTTCATCAAAATGTTGAATATTTCTCTTTTCTCTAAATTCAAAAAAAAAATGGAAATCTTATTTTTATTGTTCTTTTGGTTGAGCTAGCCTTGATGTGATATTATTCCCCTAGTGGATGGTTCTTGTCTGTTAGTTCCTCAAAAATCATTTTAAAAACAAAAAGAGAATAATTTTCTAGAACATTGCTAAGAACTGCTAGTGTGTTTACCTCTTATTTCATTTTAATCTTTTACACCTTTAGTTATGCATGTGAATAGGTGCACAGTGTTGAATTTGTATAGAATGAAAGATGTTGCAGAAGAGCAGTAGGTGTGCCCGAGAAGGAAGATGCAAGAAGAAAAACTTTTCCACACATATAAAAATTATTTGAACTTTAAGCAAAAATTTAGTGTCCACATTGATGTGAGAAAAAAGTGTTGTTCAGGGAAATATTTCTGTGGAGTTAAGAAAAAGAGCTTTTATTCACAATATTTTGCATTTTGTTCCCATTTGTGCACTTATTTCGCATACCTCTCAACACTACATATTAATAAATTAATTAGCAAGTTTTTCTTTCTAAAGTTTGGGGCATGAAATTTTTTGGTTTAGGATGTGAAATAAAGTTTGGAGATTAACGTTTTCCACTACAATGTTGACATGGGATCATTTTATTTGATATAAGGATGCAAAATAACTATGATAAAACTATTTTTCTGATGATTTGATGTGGTTTTCACAACAATGTTCGATGAATTTAATCATTTAAAAACTAGAAACAATGAATCTTAGTATTCATTGTTCTCTAATATTTATTTTAATGCATTTGAGGAAAGTAAATAATTGTGTGGAGCAAGGAACAAAAAATTTCTCCAGGAATGTTTTGTTTCTTTATATAAAGTTATCTTATGTACACTTATTCCAGAAACCCCCCTCTCACACAACAATGCGTATTAATCAATTAATTAGCATTTTTTACTTATTAAAGTTTTCTTTAAGTGTATATGAGGAGCGAAATAAGGGTAGGTGATTAACTATCCTCATTATTATTTTCAAAACCTTTCATCATTTAAGTGTCATAGTAGAAACACTAAATATTGGTACTCAAGGTTCCCAAATACTATGTGCATTTGTGATCCTACATTTTTTAATTAAATAATCATTATTGAATAGTAAATGTAGTATTTGTAAATGCATATGAGGAAGAAGTGTTGTCTGAGAAAATAGGCTTGAAGCAAGCAATATAATTTTTTCTCGCAATGATCCATTTATCTGCATACGTTCTTGCCTATCTTTGTCCCACACAAAAATACATATTAATCAATTAAATATCATTTTTTGAGTAATAAAGTTTGATGGCATGAAAGTTTTGGGTCACATGTATATTGGGTGGAAAATTGCGGTGGGCGATTAAATCTTCCATTACTATATCGATGTTTTGCCATTTTATTTGATTTTATAAAAGCTAACTACATTTATGATTTCACATTTGTCAACCAAATAGTTATCATCCAGTATTAAAGTTTGGGGCATGAAAAACCCAGTTTATATGCATATAGAGTGCGAAATAAGGGTAGGTGATTAACTATCTACACTACCATGTTAGAAGGCTTAGAAGGCTTTGATTGTTTAACAACTATATCAAAGTAGAAGTAATGAATGTTGTTATTCATAGTTGTTGATTACTGGGTACATTTTCGATGTCACATTTGTGGGTGCTTCATAAGTGAATGCTTATACAATAACATTGACACTAATACTGAGACATGTATTGCTAGTGTGTTTATCTATTATGGCAGTTTAAACTTTCACAGATTTTGCGGAGGAGAAAATGTTCATAGAGTTGTGAATCATTGTAAAATGAAGAATGTGGAGAAGAGAAAATATGTGCTTGAGAACAAGGGTAGAAGGAAACTTTATTCCAAAAAAAATAAATTATTTTAACTTCTAATAGAAACTTAGTACCAATATTAAATAAAATCTCTTTTTAATGCTTGTGAGAAAGAAGTGTTGTGCAAAGCAAGGAACAAAATATTTCATTTGCAAATTTTTACATATTTGCATACATTTCCCCTTGCCTACTTCATCCACATATCTCTGAATACTACATATTGATCAATTAATTAGGGATTATGGATTATTAAATTTTGTGGCGTGAAGTTTTTGGTTTATGTTTATATACAATGTGAGATAAGGGTGGGTGTTTAACTCTCTCCACTACTAAGTTGACATGGTCTTGTTTCATTTGATACCTAGATGCAAAGGAGAAGTCATTTTTCTCATGATTTGACGTGTGATTTTCAAAATGATCTTTGAGGGTTTTGATCATTTAAAAAATAGAAATTATAGATCTTAGTATTTACTGTTATTGAATACTATGTGCATTTGTGATTTCACATTTATGAATTAAATATTATTTATGTCATATTAAATGAACTGTCGCTTTAATATGTCCGAAGGAGAAATATTGTGTGAGAGAACATGTATGTTGAGCAAGGAACAAGAAATTTGTTTTGCAATATTTTGTACCTTCTCATAAATTTCCTTTCTACGCACATTTTTCTTGTACAACCGTACATATTAATAATTTATGGCTTGATCATTTAAAAATTGTATCAAAGAGGAGAGAATAATCTTGGTATTCATGTTCCCTATACTATGTGCATTTGCAATCTTATAATTTGTGAATTAAATACTTATTACTGAATATAAATGAATTTATTTAGTGTGTGTGAGGAATAAGTTTTGTGTCGGAGAATGGGTCTCCATAGGAAGGAACATAAAAAAATTCTGGAAATGTTCCATACCTTTGAATATATTCCTATAGATCTTCATTGCACACAATAACACTTATTAATTAATTTTTTTTCACTTATTAATGTTTGAGGCATGAGAAAGGTTGGTGATTAGGTGTCCCTACTTCTATGTCGACATGGAGTCATTTTATTTGTGATTCTTGAATACTAAGTGAATTTGCTATTTCACATTTCTCAATTAAAGTTATTATTCAATATTAAATTTTGGGGCATACAAATCTTGGTTTACATGTATATTGTGTGTGAAATAAGGGTGGGTGATTCACTATACACACTACTATGAGGACATCAGCTTCCTGAATATTAAGTACATTTGTCATATTGTGAGTATTAAGTTGTCTTATTTTTTGTTTAACAAGTCATGTGTGATGGAAAAACCTATCGCAAACATAAACGATATGTAAAGGAAAAACATTTTCTAATTTTGTTTTACTAATAATAGGATTTACAGATTTGATAAATCAGTAAAACAAAGCAAGAAATCAAATTATCAAAAACACATAAGATATAGGACAATGAGTTAGCTACACATTATATATTTCAAATGTTAGAGTATATATGATATAAGTAAATAGTATAATCCAAAGCAGGGGACTTAAACAAAAAAATTTCATTGAAATAGATCTTTATACAATGTTAATAGCTACATATCTAGTAACCACAGGATGAAATCATATCACAACCATCAAATATACTAGGAAAGCTCTTCGGCAATGGTCAAATCCTTCAAGAAAAAGTAGAAGGTCGTTGCCACTAGTCAATGGTAATTTAAACTAACTAGTTACTAGTAAGAGGTACATCTACACCTTCTGTAGAAAAATTCTTGATATCGATAACTTGACAATAATATAGGTTCACCAAGTTGACCACATATGCATATTGGTTTGATAGTCATTATTCAAATATGTCTTAGCTTCGCCAAATGTATTATTTGACACTTCCCTTATATGAGAAATGATTGCAATAATATTTTCATTTTTTAAGAGGTAGGCGACTCTTTATGTGGTTCAATCAATAGTCAAAGACATTTGTATAAAGTATTTAATCAAATTCTAGGAAAGAAAACATTTGTGTACAATTCCCCCTTTCCATAGTCTTTAACTCGTATGGAGTTGTGAATGTGTGTGGAATGAAGATTGTGAGGAAGGCAGGGTATCTGTAAGACAATGGGGGTGCAGAGGGAACTTTCCTTCACAGGCATGAAATTATTTTAACTTAAAGTATAAACTTAATATTCAATATTAAATCCGGTGTATTTTTAATTTTTGTAATTAAGAAGTGTTGTGCAGGAGAATGGTTGTGTGGAGCAAGGAACAGAAGCTTTCATTTGCAATGATCTCCGTTTCCGCATACATTTCCCACATAAAAATACATTTTTATTAATTTATTAGTAACATTTACCTATAAAACTATATATTGAGTGCGGAATAAGGGTGGATGATTAAATGTGGATATTACAATGTGGACATGGGCTCATTTTATTTGAGATCGGGATGAAATTATGGTGTGTGCCAAACCATGTACACAAAGTGGTGGTTCCTTTCTTCATGCTTATAGAATTTGTTCCTTCCTTCATGCTTATATGATAAACATTATAGGTTTGTAGTGCTTAGGTTTGGCAATTTGTAATTCTGTAAGTACATTTTTTATTTACTTTTCCCATAAATTTGTTATAATTTTAGTTATTGTTTAAGTTGAAGCTAGTATTAATATTGAATTTCATAGCAAGAGGATTTTCTTATAGGTTAAGATGAGAAAATGGAAATATATGTAATTTGTTTAGTTATTGTACATGCCTACAACTCTCTACCGTCACCTTTGTGCATTGAACCACAATTGTAAATAGTGATAGATGATTTCATTTGATCTCTAGGAGATAATATTTATTTCAAATAACTTGAGTCCTTGAAAAGCTTGTGGAGCCTCAAGCATGAATATATAGAAAATGAAAGAACACACTTAGGAAACTAGTTTAACAAAATGGAATTTATTACTCAGAGTAAATGTAATTTAATATGCACACAATCTAAATGACATGCAATTTAATACTCACACAATCTAAATTATCTACAAGGAGATGACCTAATCATGCATGTATTAGGTGAATTGAGTGTTGAAAAAGACTGATATTTACCAATGTATATGTTTTCTATTAATCATATACATTAGTTAACTTTAAACACATGTTATTGATAATGCTTCTTTGACATTTTATGAATGTCTTGTGATGGGAGGAGAATTATATTTGACAATGACCATGAAAATTGGTATTATGAACCTATTATCTATGTTGAGTTCACAGATTCCATGATTGAGAAATCACCTCCAATCAAATGATGTGTCCTTTCAAGAAACATATAAGGGATGAGGATACAAATATACCCAAACTAGCATGAAATTGGTTAATGAGGACAAACATTGGCCTAATTTTAATCACAATTCAAAACACTTTAATTGTGATTCTAACAAATTTCTAACATAAAAATTCAAAAACAAATGTGATTGTAACCAAGAAAATTTGAGCAAAAACATGTAAAATAAAAATTCTAAAACATATAAGAAATAAACTACAAGGAAATCTTCAGTTCCCCCAAATTTATGAAGTCATTCATATAAGACAATAATGAAGAGATTTTGGAAATAGCTCTTTCTAGAGACCAAAAAAATATTCTATGGGTGGAAATTCCAATAAAATTTTCAAAACATATGCAATCATCTTTTGATACATGCCAAATAGGGAGGATAATATGTTCCTGGATCCATTTTCAACCAATTCCTAAATAAGCAACATGACCCCATGAAGGAGGAGATACTTTCTTGAGGTCGATCACTCACTCATCAATTTCCCCTCATCATAGTGATTTAGATTCACCACGTGATATGCTTTTTCCTCATGTGATATCGTTTTAGCATAAGTCCCCGACTAGGTCCATACCAACTCCATTTTCCCGGCAATGTTCCATATTTTTGCATGCATTCCTGCAAATATTTGTCCCACACAATAATACATACTAATCAATTAATTATCAGTTTTGGCTTATTAAATTTGACGGAATGAAAATTTTGTGTTACATGTATTTGGAGTGTGAAATAAAGGTGGACAACTAATTTTCCCCACTACTATGTCAATTTTTTATCATTTTATTTAAGTTTATGAAAAAAAAAGTGCATTTGTGATTTCACATTTGTTAATTAAATATTCATTAAACAATATTAATGTTTGGGGCGTGAAAAAATTGGTTTACGTGTATATAGGGTGTGAAATAAGGGTAGGTGATTAACTTTCTACACTACTATATTAGAAGGATTTGATCATTTAAAAACTATATAAAAGTAGAAATAATGTAGGTTAGTATTAATAGTTCTTGAATATTGTATGCATTTGTGATATCACATTTGTGGGAGCTTCATCGGTGAATGATTGACACTAACATTGACACTAAGATTTAAAGTGTGTTTACCTCTTATTTCATTTTAAACTTTCAAAGATTTAGTTGTGCAGGAGAATAGGTGCATAGAGTTGTGAATATTTGTAGAATGAAGGATGTGCACAAGAGGAGCTATGTGTGTGAGAATGGGCTTATTAGGGAACTTTCTTAAAAAGACATGAAATTATTTTAACTTGGTGTAGAAACTTAGTACCAATATTAAATAAAATCTCTTTTTAATGTGTGTGAAAAGGAAGTTCTGTGCTGATCAAGGAATAAATACTTTCATTTGCAATGTTTTTCATATCCGCATACATTTCCCCTTTCACACTTCTTCCATATACCTCTCAACACTACATAATATTTAATTAATTGGTGTTTTTGACTTATTAAAGTTTAAGGCATGAATTTTTTGGTTTATGCTTATATCTGATGTGAAATAAGGGTGGGATTTTAACTCCCTCCACTACTATGTCAACTTGTTCTCATTCTATTTGATATCAATATGCACAAGAGTTGTGGAAAAACTATTTTGTTGATGATTTGGTGTTTGATTTTAAAAACTGTTTGATGGCTTTGATTGTTTAAAAACTAGAAACAACAGACCTTGATATTCATGGTTCTTGAATATTATGTGCATTTGTAATTTCACATTTGTGAATTAAATACTATTTACGCAATATGAAATGAAGTGTCTCTTTAATATGTGCGAGGAAGAAATGTCATGTGTTGAACAAGGAAAAATAAACGTTTTCTGCAATGTTTTTTACCTTCGTAGAAATTTCCCCTCTCTGTACCTTTCTCTCACATAATTGTACATATTAATAAATTAATTAGTGGTTTTGGATTATTAAAGTTTGGAACATAGAAAGCTTGGTTTATGTGTATATTTTGTGCAAAATAAGGGTGGAAAATTAACTATCTGTATTACTATGTTCGAAGCCTTTGATCATTTAAAAACTATATCAAAGAGGAAACATCGAATATTGGTATTCATTATCCTTGAATATTATTTGCATTTGTGATTTTACATTTGTGAATTAAATTATTATTATCAAATATTAAATGAAGGTTTTTTTTTTTTCTTAATGTTATGAAGAATAAGCATTGTGTGGGAGAATGGGTGTGCATAGCAAGGAACATATTTTTTTTTCTCGTAATATTCCATACGTCTTCAGATATTCTTGCAGATCTTAGTTCCACACAATAATACATATTAATTAATTATTTGGATTTTTTGTCTTATTAGAGTTTGATGCATGAGAAGGGTGGGTGACTAACTGTCCACACTACTATGTCAACATAGGGTCATTTTATTAGAGAGTCACAAATAATAAGTGCATTTTCGATTTAACATTTGCCAATTAAATAGTTATTATTCAATGTTAAAGTTTGGGGCATGAAAAGTTTGGTTTGCATGTATATTGTGTGTGAAATAAGGGTGGGCGATTAACAATCACCACTACTATGATGATGTGGGCTTCGTGAATACTAAGTGCATTTTTCATATTGCGAGTATTAAGTTGTCTTATTTCTTAGTTTAACAAGTCACGTGCAATGAAAAGGACTGTGCAAGCCTCAACTATGATTGCAGGATAAACCTTTTCTAATTTTGTTTTAGTAATGATAGGATTTTCAAATTTGATAATCAATAAAATAATGCAAGAAATTGGATTACAGAAAAACACACACAATATAAGACAATGAGCTAGCTACACATTATATATTGTGAATGTTAGAATATATATAAGTAAATAGGATAATCCAAAACATGAAACTTAAACAAAAAACAACTTGAATGAAATATGTATTTATACAAGGTTAATAGCTACAAATTAGGTAACCACGTGATGAAATTAGATCTCAACCATCAAATATAGCTGGAAAACTCTTTGGCAATTGTTAAATCCCTTAAGCAAAAGCTTGAAGGTACTTGCCTCTAGTCAATGGTAATTTAGACTTACAAGTTACTAGTAAGAGGTAGACTTACAATTTTTGTAGAACGCTTCTTGATGCTGATAAATTGAAAATACTATAGGTTCATGAAGCTAAGCACACACACATCTTAGCATGATAGTGTTTATTCATATATGTCTTAGCTTCACTTTTGACACCTAATCATTGTTATTGGGTGAACATATGTAAAATAGTGTAAATAGTAAATAAGGAGAATAGTAATATGAAGAGACACTAGGAGGTGAAGCCTAAGAGTCTCTCCCTCCATGTATATATCCATGATCAATATTAATGGAAAATCAAATTTCGCATTGTGGAGTTACCTCCTGACTTGACATGGTATTAGATCCAACTCCATTTTTAGCTTTTGTACCCTTGTAACTCCATTTTTCCATTTTTGCAATCTGACATATTCATCATTCCTATGATCTCTATCCTCTACATGCTTTATAATCTAGTGTACATCCACATTTTTCTTAATGCTACCTCTCCACTGGTTTACTGTGTGTTTGGTATCAAAGGCTCGCAATCTCTCCTATCATAACGCTTCTCACCTCCACAGGTCCCTCTCCCAATGGCGCACTACCTCCACTGTCGTATATGATGCAAGAGCATGAGGCTTAAAGACAAAAGACTTTGTATTATTCCAAAAATCCAAAAAAAGTTACAAGCAAAGGAGTGGGGTCCTTTAGCTGTCAATTTTCAAAGCTTTCTAGATAGGATCTAGACTAGAATCTAGGATATAGATTATCATGTAAGAAATTCTAGTTAGATGTAGTGGAGATTCTTGAGGAGAATATCTTGTAGATTAGATAGGATTGGTTAGTTCAGTCCTTTCATTTAAGATCTGGTTGTTAATTGAAATAGTACATATGTAAGTTCTAAATCATAATAAGGGGATTTTAATTGACTCAACTTGTTTTTCCATATATAGGATTTAGTTGTAGAAAATATCTCTCTATGTAGATTTGGTCAATCTCAGAGGTGTTGCATCCCTCTGTAATATCACTGTGTTTTGTTTAATTTCCTATTTAATTCTAAAAGTTCGAGTATTGTGTAATCGAGTTTAATCTCTTTCACATGTATTATGAACTACGAAGTTTGAAGGTATACAGATTCCTTGATCGGGCTTGAAGTACTACATTCATGCGAAGCCATTGATCTTAATTTTGAAAGCCTTACGATCAGTCCATAGTGGGGTTAGCTTGGTGTTGACTCATGTTTTATTAGAAGTCTCTGCAAGTTGAAGGATCTAGTGCCCATCATTATTTGATTGATATCAGCTAAAGAATTGGGCAGACGTTAACTCATGAACAGGACTCAACATCAAATATATTATAGGCCATAAAACCCATTGATTCCATCCTAAGAAATTGAACATGTGGAAAAAGTCGGACCCGAACTTCTATAAGCCATGTATTTATAAACCTCACCAGGTCCGTGTGGTTGGTTAAAGGTTGCGTAGATCACCGAGCGATGATCCAGTGATCGTTGGATCACTAAGGTTGTCGACTATTCGATCAACCTCGCATTAGTTTAGTCAAGAGTAAGTAAACCTTGCTAATAGTCTTGAGATTGTGATTTTGCGATGTTTGAATAGATTTATAAGGCTCATTCGGTTAGGGGAAAGTGGAAGTGGTTCCGCTAAGTTAGTCGAATAAATAACTTTAGAGGTAGATGAGCGATACTCTACGGGAAAGTGAAGAAGGGGTCTAGCCTAAATTACAAGAGATTGTGTCTAGTTTTGATTGTTTATCTATATTGCTTTCACCCTAGCCACCATTTGTGGTATTAGAGAAGGTTAAAGACACTGAACATTATCTCAGGGGTCAGAGAAGAAAATCCACTATGGCTTCCAGAGTTGGAAGAGGACGTGGTAGAAGAGGAAGGCATGTTGCAAATCCTGAAGTGATGGAAGCTATGCAACAAATGTAGGCTAGATTAGAAGCAATGGAAATAGGGAGAGATGCAGATGCTGGAGATGTCAGTGATCCTGAAGTGGAGGCTATGGAAGAGGAGCAACCTATAGAATTTACTCCTGAAATGAGATTCTTTCAGTTAGTGTTGAGATCCACATCTAGACCCAAAACTGAAGTTTCAATTTATGTAGGAGGATTAAATCCCGAGGAGCTGATAGACTAGATTAATGACATGGAGAAATTCTTCAATTATGAAGAAATAAAGGATGAAAAGAAGGTAAATTTTTCTGTCACAAAGTTGAAAGGATATGTAGCACTTTGGCGGGATGGAGTGTAGACATAAAGAAGAAGACTTGGTAAACAACCAATTAAGAATTGGAATAGAATGGTGGCAAAACTGAAAAGTAAGTTTCTTCCAAGTAACTATCAACAAACATTATTTAGACAGATGTAGAATCTTAGATAGAAGTCTATGATAGTAAAGGAATATACAGATGAATTCTACAAGGTGAGTATAAGAGTAGGACAAGTCCAAGATACAGATGATAAAGTGGCTAGATATGTGAATGGTCTTAGAATGGACATTCAAGATGAGATAAGTGTATTGTCTCCTAAAAAAGTGGAAGAGGCTTATCATATGGTACTAAAAGCCGAAGAAAAACTCTTAAGGAAACAATATGATAGAAATAGAGGTACTTTCCGAGGAAGGGGAAGACAAGGTGATAGAGGAAGATCTGCAACACGTGGAGATGGAGCTAGCAGTAGTTCAATTCAGCATACACCCACAGGAGGTGATGCAAGTGGTAGAGGGAGTTTTTCTAGAGGAAGAGGAGGCAGATGCAGAGGAAGAGAAGCTAGATGTTACAGATGTAACAAGCTGGGACACTGAGCTTATGACTACCCAGAAAATATTGGAATACCTCATAGAAATGCAATTGTTGCACAGACTGAAGAGGAAGCAACAACAGTGGTAGAAGAAGAAAATGTATCAGAGAGAGGAGAATCTTTGGTAGTTAACAAAAATATTGCTAAAGCTAGAAAAATAAGTTATTGAACCAATACAAAGGAAGACCTTGTTTAGGACTGTGTGCAAGGTTCAAGGGAAATGTTGTCAGATGATAATTGATAGTCACAACACTGATAATTTTGTCTCTATAGAAGTGGTGGCGAAATTGAAATTGAAAACAAAGAAACATCCAACATCTTACAAAGGTATCATGGTTACAAAGGGGACATCAATTGTTAGTAAATGAACAATGTGAGGTAGACTTGCAGTTGGGCAAGTATAAAGATAAAATATTGTGTGATGTGATGCCTATGGATGTGTGCCATCTATTGTTGGGTAGACCATGGTAGTATGACAGAGGAGCTATTCATGATGGAAAGAAGAACACCTACAAATTCAGCAAAGATGGTGTCAATCATACATTGCTGCCAATAGAAGAGGAAGATACATCAATGGAACATGAAGCAAAGACTCATTTGTTGAGTGGAAAGGAGCACTTACAACAGATGGAGGAAGATGTGGTAAGTTTTGCATTGGTTTGTAAACTCAACGTAATAATTACTTCCACAAAAGTTTCATATTTACCAATTGAGATTCAAGAGATGCTCGACAATTATTGTGATATAATTGTAGATGACTTGCCTAATGAGTTACCACCCACTAGAAAAATTAGTTATCATATAGATTTGATTCCAGGATAAAATCTACCAAATAAAGCAGCTTACAGGATGACTCCCACAGAGAATGAAGAAGTTAGAAAATAGGTGCAGGAACTGTTAGATGAAGGATTGATTAGAGAGAGTTTGAATCCTTGTGCAGTGCCAATAGTGTTAAGCCCAAAGAAAGATGGAGGCTGGAGAATATGCATTGATTCAAGAGAAATCAATAAAATAACCATCAGGTATAGATTTCCTTTACCTAGAATTGAAGATTTAATGGATTGTCTAAGTGCAGCAAGATATTTTACAGAGCTATATTTAAAGAGTGGGTATCATCAAATAAGGATTAGAGAAGAGGATGAATGGAAAATTGCTTTTAAAATGAATGAAGGGTTGTATGAATGGATGGTAATGCCTTTTGGGTTGTCGAATGCACCTAGTACATTCATGAGACTTATGAATTAAGTTTTGAAGGAATTTATTCGTAAATTTGTAATAGTATATCTGGATGATATATTAGTTTACAACAGGTCTAAGGAGGAACACATGATACATTTGAATTATGTCTTACAAAGGTTGTAGCAAGAGAAGCTACTGATAAACTTAAAGAAGTGTTCATTCATGAAGGAAGAATTGGTGTATTTGTCTTTTGTTGTTTCTATTGATGGATTAATGATGGATCCAGAGAAGATCAAGGCCATCACACAGTGGCGTTCACCAAAAAGTGTTTTTGAGGTAAGAAGTTTTCATGGTCTTGCTAGTTTTTATAGAAAATTCATAACGAATTTTAGTAAGATCAATGCTTCTATTATTGACACTATAAAAATAGATAGACAACCATTTAAGTGGACTGCAGAAGCAAAAAGGAACTTTTAGCCATTGAAAAGAAAGATCACTGAAAAACCTATTTTGGTTTTGCCTGATTTTAATAAACCTTTCCAAGTGAAATTTGACGCCAGTGGAGAAGCCATTGGAGGTGTTTTAAGTCAGGATGATAGACCAGTAGCTTATTTCAGTGAGAAGCTAAATGAGTCAAATAAGAAGTATTCTTCTTATAATAAGGAGTTTTATGCAGTTGTGTAGTCATTGAAGAAGTGGAGACATTACCTGATGTCTAAAGAGTTTATACTTTATTCAAACAACCATGCATTGTAGTACATTATGCAACAACCAAAGCTTAACCAGAAACATACCAAATGGGTAGAGTATCTTCAAGGTTTTAATTTTGTCTTGAAGCATATAAATGGCCAATCAAGTAAAGCAATAAATGCCTTAAGTAGAAGAAACATACTACTTCAAGAAAGTCAATTCAAGTGTTGGATTTTGTTTTTCTTAAGGAATTGTATGAAAAAGACTTAGATTTTAAAGAGGCATTTGAAGCTTGTAAAAATCTTATTTTATGAGACAGAAGTAAGTGGCTTGATTATTCCTTGCAAGATGGCTTGTTGTTTAAAAGAAATCAGCTGTGCATACTAAATTGTTTGATGAGAGAAAATTTAATCAAGGAGAAACATAATGGTGGACTTGCAGGACATTTTGGTCTAGATAAGACTTATGAGTAGTTGAATAGTTTTTATTTATGGCCGAAGATGAGGACTGAAGTGGAAAAGTATGTGAAGAATTGTAAAGTCTATCAGTATGCCTTGGGATATGGTAAGCATGGATTTTGTTTTGGGTTTGCCAATGACTCAAAGAAGAAATGATTCAATTTATGTTGTAGTTGACAAATTTTCAAAAAATGGCACATTTTATTCCATGTTATAAAACCAGTGATGCTACCCACATTGCTAATCTTATTTTTAAAGAGATAGTAAGATTGTATGGGTTACCTAAGAGTATTGTTTCAGATCAAGACTCCAAATTTGTTTGACATTTTCGAAGGAAATTGTGGAAGAAGCTTGGAACTAAACTGAGTTTTAGTTATGCTTATCATCCTTAGACGGATGGACAAACTGAAGTTGTAAAAATAAGCTTGGGTAATATTCTGAGAAGTCTTGTAGGTGAACATCCAAAACAATGGGATCAAGTATTTACACAAGCTAAATATGCATATAATGACTCTCCTAGTGGAAGTACAGTGCAAAGTCCATTTCACATAGTTTATGGAATGCATCCAAGGGGAGTAATTGAATTAATAAATCTAGCAAAAGCTGAGATAAGAAGTTCTAGAGGGGAAGAATTTGCTTCAGAAATGCAAGCACTACATGAACAGGTAAAACAACAGTTACATGACAGCAACATGAAGCACAAAAGCAGAGCAAACACGAGAAGGAGAGAAGTTAACTTTGAAGTTGGAGATTTGGTTCTAGCACACCTGAGGAAGGAAAGATTTCAAAAAAGAGAGTATAACAAGTTAAAGTTCAAGAAAATTGGACCACGCAGAGTATTGAGAAAAGTTTCTGCAAATGCACATGAAATTGAATTACCCTTTGATATTGAAATATCTCCAATTTTCAATGTTGCTGATTTGTACAAGTATGAAGGTGAAAATGCAAATGATACAGTAGAAAACCAAGAGAAACAAGAAATTGATTGGGTAAAACAGTTACCTACATCAAAGGAATTATAGCCAAAGAGGATTTTAGACAAGAAATTATTGAAGAAGATAAGGGGACAAGAGTATTTTCAGTATTTGGTCAAGTGGAAAGATGAATGAATTGCTAAAGCTACCTGGTTAACAAATGCTACACTACAGAAATTGCGTAGGTTTGTAGAAGAGCTCATGGATAAGATCCCATGACTAATTTTGTCTTCGGGAGTCTAACGCGAGAGCATGACGCGTAAAGATAAAATACTTCGTATTATTCCAAAAATAAAAAAAAAATTACAAGCAAAGGAGTGGGGTCCTTTAGCTGTCAATTTTCAAAGCTTTCTAGATAGGATTTAGACTAGAATCTAGGATATATATTATCATGTAATAAATTCAAGTAGTTAGATGTAGTGGAGATTCTTGAGGAGAATATCACGCATATTAGATAGGATTAGTTAGGTCAGTCCTTTGATTTAGGATCTGGTTGTTAATTGAAACAATACTTATGTAAGTTCTGAATCATAATAAGGGGATTTTGACTAATTCGACTTATTTTTCCATATATAAGATTTAGTTGTGGAAAATATCTCTCTTTGTAGATTTGGTCAATCCCAGAGGTGTTGCATCCCTCTATAATATTACTGTGTTTTGTTGAATTTCCTATTTAATTCTAAAATTTTGAGTATTGTGTAATCAAGTTTAATCTCTTTCACGTGTATTATGAATTGTGGAGTTTGAAGGTATACAAGTTCCTTGATCAGGCTTGAAGGACTACATTCATCCTAAGCCATTGACCTTCATTTCAACACCTTACAATCGATCTATTGTAGGGTTAGCTTGGTGTTAGCTTGTGTTTTATTAGAAGTCTCTACAAGTCAGAGGATCCAGTGGCCATAGTTATCTAATGGATACCAGCTAATGAATTGGGTGGATGTTAAATCATTAACTACACCCGACATAAAATATATTACAGTCCATAAACCCCATCGGGTCTGTCCTAAGAAATTGAGCATGTGGAAAAAATCAGACCGAAAATTTTATAAGTCATGTATTTATAAACCTCATCGAGTTTGTGTGTCCAGTTAAAGGCCATGTAGATCGCTGAGCGACGATACGGTGACCGTTGGATCATTAAGGTTCCCGACCATTCGATCAACCTCGCATCACTTTAGTCAAGAGTAAGTAAACCTTGCCTAATAGTCTTGAGATTGTGATTTTGCAATGTTTGAATAGATTTATAAGGCTCATTCTATTGGGGGAAAGTGGAAGCAGTTTCGGTAAGTTAGTGGAATAGATAACTTTATAGATAGATGATTGATACTCCGCAGGAAAGTGAAGAAGGGGTCCAACTTGAATACAAGAAATTGTGTCTAGTTTTGAATGTTTGTCTATAATGCCTCCACCCCAGTCACCAGTATACCCATCCCGTCGAATACAACACTTTGAATTTATGTTCATCTCATCCCATGCACAGTCCAACCTCTTGCGAACTCACAAACGTTGGCACCCCGATTGCACTGCTTGCCTCAGTCCCTCTCACAATCAACTGCAAAGTCAATGATATATACAAAAACTCCAAATATTGTGTAATACCTTTGGTTTCCATAGTATAGTTATGCTTCCACTTCCATACATGACCCCTCCTCCATCCCTCCATATGTTAGCCTTTGTCCATACGTTGCTCAACCAACATCCTCTAATCATGATATTTTAATATATAACACCACATTGCCTTTGTCCATATATAGCACTACCTCTATCCATATATAATGTTGCCTATATCCATATACTCCCTCCCTATATACACTTTCCCCATATACCACCTTCGCCAAGTAATAGCTCCCCAAAGTGTTACCTTTGTCTTATATATCAAAGTCATATTTTTTTTACAATTTTACACTAGAAGTACATGTTTTTACCACTAGGAGTTCAAATTTTTATATTGGTAGAAAATTATATTTTTTTATATAGTGCATAATATTTAAGATGCATTCGGTGATATCAATTGTTGGAGTATTCCTCTCTAGCAAATAGAACTATACAGAATGGTCATGGAAGATTAAACACACTCTCATTTTTAATGAGTTTTGTAAAGGAGTTTGTGTAGGATAAGGAGATAATGAACCTCCAAAACCCAGCTTAGATAAGGAGATCACAATTTGGAAAAAAAAAGAACAACAATTCCTATTCCTTGATTGCATAATCTATAAATGAAGAGGTGAGTTTCCATATTTCCCCATTTTCAAATGCTTTTGAAGCCTTACAGAAGTTGAAGGAGCTCTATGACTCACACTCTGAACTTGAAGTTGTCCAATTGATGATTAAATTGTTCAGCCTTGAATTGAAAATAGATGATCCTCTTGCTTTGGCATCAAAATTAAGATGTATTATGCATGATATCAAAACCAGTGGTGTTCAAATAGACACTTCTCTTATAACCTATGTCAAGGCACTATATCCCACTTACTCAAATTATCTTGAATCATTGCAAGAAAGTGGAAACCTCAAGGAGATTATCTTTGACTTCGTTGAGAAGAAGTTTGCTGAGAGAGAGAAGGCTTTTGCAGGGAAGAAGACAACTCCTAAGTCTTGTGAAGAATTTGTATGTCTTGCACATAGAGATAAGAATCATCTTCAAGATTCTTCTAGAGGAAGAGGTGGTCGAAGAGGAAGAGGAAGAAGAAGTTTTACGGGTGGGTGGATAGACATTTCCAAGGAGAAAAGTATGATCTTTATTGCATATGTTGTAATATAGATGGACATGATGCATCCACATGTAAATTTCCTTGGGATAGAATTGAGCAGGAAAGAAATGAATCTAGAGGTAAAAGTCATGACAAAGAGAAAGGTAAATCACCTGAATGTGCTCACTATGTTCTAGCACATTGTAATTTGGGAGTAATTGAAGACTTATTTAATGCTTCACTTACATGGAAAAATGATTGATTTCTTGATTTAGGGGAAACTTGCCACATGACTATTAGAAGAGAATTTTTTGAAGAATTTATTGGCAATGTTGATGGAGTAGTATACTTTTCATACAAATCAAAACTCAAGCCATCAGGGCTTGGAACCATCAAGCTCAAATTGCTTGGTCTTCCAGACTTTCTTCTGCGCGATCTTTATATATCTCGAATATGAGGAGAAACTTGTTGTCTTTGGTCCACATCCACCAGTAAGGACACTCCATTCATATGTTTTATGAAAAGGTTGAGGTCAAAAAAACATCATATCTCTCACTTGTCATGACATGGATAGAATAACAAATACTTCTGAAGCTGCAAGGTACCTTTACATGTGCAAAAAAATTATCATACAGTTCCCATTATGATGAAGGTACATTTCCATCAAGTCTTTTATGGAATGTTAGATTTGGACATTTTAATTACAACAACCTTCATATGTTGAAGAAAACTGATGTTATTGGTTTGCCTACAATTCCTAGGAAACTTAAGCAATGTGATTCTTGTATTCTAGGTAAGCATAGCAAACAATATTTTCGTGATTCAAATTCCAGAGCACATAGAAAACATGAACTCATTGATTCAGGCTTATGTGGCCCAATTCTTATTCCTTCCGTAAATGGAAATAAATATGTGTTGGAATTTATTGATGACTACAATAGAATGTGTTGGGTTTATTTATTGAAGAACAAATGTGATGCTTTTCAAACATTGCAGAATCTTTATTCATGGATTGAAAATGATGCAAAATCTCATATTTGTTATATTTGCATTAATAATGGAAAATAATACACTTCAAATGAATTTGAAAACTATCTTTGCTGGCGTGGGATCAAACATCAAACAATTGTGCCTTATAATCCCAAACAGAATGGAGTAACTGAAAGAATGGTCTGGAAAATCTTAAACATTGTACATTCCATGATGTTTTTTAGGAATGAAAAATTGATGTTTTGGACTGATGCAGTTCTATGTGTTGTTTACGTAAATAATAGATGTCCATATAATGTTATTAGAAGCAAGACTCCTTATGAAGTGTGGTATGGGCACAATCCATAAGTAAAGTATCTCAAGGTCTTTGATTCCACCTATTATGCCTTGATACCAAAGGAACAAAGAAACGAACTTGGTGCAAGGAGTAAGAAGTGTATCTTCTTGGGGTATTCAAATAACTCCAAAGCATATCATTTCTATGATGAAGTTAATAAGATGTTTTTTGTATCTATATATGTGACTATTCTTGAATCTTCCAAATATGACACTATTGTTGAGTGACAACTTCATCTCTTGGATAGATTCAAACATGAAAAGTCATTTTAAGAATCTGATAATGAGATTCACATCTTGAAGGGGGATTCCTATACTATATCAATCATTGGAACCTTCTTCTGAAGAAATATCCCCCCCACATGAAGCTTTATCCATTGATGATACTTTAAGTGATTTGGTTGGTAGAATTGGGAGACTAAATCTTGACTCAACCCCAACTCCATCAACTGACTAGCTTGGGCCATCTCAGAAAGGTCCTCGAAAATGGATAACAAAGACACTTGAAAGTGTTCATCGTGATGAGGTTGGAAAGACAGGAACAAGAAATTCAACTAGGAAAAATGGAGGTGATGTAGATGATTCTGATTCACCTATTGATATGGATGTTTCTTATGATTGTTAACTAAATTTGTCTATAGATTTTGAACCATCTTCCTTCAAAGAAGATGCTTCTCATGATGAATGGAAAGAAGCTATGCAAAGGGAGTATGATGCCTTGATAAAGAATGGTTGTTGGAACTTGGTTGATCCTCCATTGGGAACGAAACCAATTGGCTACAAGTGGGTCTACAAGAACAAGTATAAAGCTGATGGCTCACTTGACAAGTACAAAGCTAGAGTTCTGGCAAAAGGTTTTTTGTATAAGGAAGGGGTAAATTATGAGGAGACATTTTCCCTAACAGAAAAATGTGCTACCATCGATACACTCTTTTCCTTGGTATCTCAGAGTGGCTGAAAAGCCCATCAAATGGATTTAAAATAGGTTTTCTTGAGTGGAGATATGCAAGAGAATGTTTTTATGTCCCAACCAGATTGATTTGTTGTGAAGGGCCAAGAACACAAAGTATGAAAGCTTGGGAAATCCTTTTATGGCCTCAAGAAATTATCGTGAGCTAGGTATGAAAATTTAGCTGAACATCTTCTAAAACTAAACTTCAAACATTATGATCTTGATGATGCAACTTTGTTTGTTAAGGAAGTTGAAAAAATAGTTGTATATCTTGTGGCTTAGGTAGAAGATATTTTGATGACAGGGAATAATGAGAGAAGTATTGAATCCATAAAGAAGGAATTGAGGAAATGTTTTGAAATGATTGACTTGGGTTATGTTCACTACTATCTTGGTATTAGAGTAACTCAACATACAAATTTTATATTCCTCTATCAAAAGAAGTACATTGGATATCTTCTAAACATGTTTGGCATGGTTGAGTACAATCCTTTGACTACTAAAATGGAACAAAACTTGAAGCTCACAACCATTGAAGGAAAAGAATTTGAGGATGCAACAAAGTATAAACAGCTTGTAGGAAGTCTCAACTACCTAATTGCTACTAGACCAGAAATCTACTTTGTTGTTGGAATCATCTCCAGGTTTATGGAAAAGCCCTCTGAGGGACATTGGTTTACTGCAAAAAGAGTTCTAAAGTACTTGAAGGGAACTCAAGACTTTGGACTCAAGTATACAAAGGTGGGCGACTTTAAATTGATTGGATACTCTGATTCGAACTTCGATAGAGATAAATAACTTGGGGTATCTACTTCAGGTTATGCTATGAGTCTTGGATTAGGAGATGTCTCCTAGAGATCATAGAAATAATCAGTTCCAACATATTCCACAACAGACGCAGAATATTTGGCAGTAGCTGAAGAAATAAAGGAAATTTTGTGGCTCAGGAAAATTGTAGAATATTTGAAGGTGAAACATGTGCATTCAACTTCACTCATGATTGAAAACACTTATGCAATAAATTTGGCCAAGAACCCAAAGTTCCATGATCAAACGAAGCACGCCAATATAAAATACCATCTGATTTGACATCATGTTGAGGCCAAGACAATCCATCTATGCCATTGTTCCACAAATGAGAAGATTGCAAACATATTCACCAAAGATAGTGGAAGAGAAAAATTCAAAAGATTTAGAATGATGCTTGGACTCACTAACATCCCTTCAGATTAAGGGGGGGAATGTTGACACCTAATCATTACGTTTGGGTGAATATAAATAAAATAGTGTAAATAGTAAATAAGGAGAACAGTATATGAGGCCCAAGAGTCTCTCCCTCCATATATATATCCATGAGAAATATTAATGCAAACCACAATTTGCATTGTGGAGTTACCTCTTGGCCTGAAATTCACACATGTATTATTTGATGCATCCCTTAGTTGAGAACCTACTGTAAGAGAATATTTAGGCAAGTTTAATTAATAATCAAAAGCACATGTATAAGGTATTTAATTGAATTCGAGGAAGAAAATAGATGTGCAATATTCACCCTTTACACAACCTTTAACCTCCATGGAGCCATGAATGTGTGCAAAATGAAGGGTGTGAGGAAGAGGATGTTTATATGAGAGAATGGGGGTGTAGAGATAACATTCCTTCACAAGCATGAACTTATTTTAACTTTAAGCAAAAACTTAGTATCCAATATTAAATGAAGTGTATTTTTAATGCATGTGAGTAATAAGTGTTGTGCATGAGAGTGGTTGTGTGGAGAAAGGAGAAAAAACTTTAATTTGAAATACTCTACATTTTTGGATATATTTCCCACAAACCAATACATTTTAATTAATTAATTAGCAGCAATTTCCTAGGAAAGTATATATCAGTTGCAAAATAAGTGTAGATGATTAACTTTTCATATTAATAGATGGATGTGGGATCGTTTATTTCATATCAGGATGAAATAATGGTGTGGGACTAACCATATATGTAATGTGGTGGTTCCTTCCTTCACGCTTATACAATATACATTATAGCTCTGTAGTTCTCAAGCTTAGCAATATGTAATTATGTAAGAACATTTTCTGTTTATTTCTCCCGTGAATTTTATTTTATTTTATTTATTGTTTAATTTGAAGATAGTATTAATATTAAATTTCATAGAAAGAGGATGTCCTTACTCATTAACATGAGAAAACTAAAAAAAAAATTACATTTTTTAGCAAATCTATAAACATTTTATATAATGCCGTGTCATTGAGAGCCCAAGTGTTCTCATAACCATGCAAAAATTGTAATGGAAAATTTATAAAAATATTTATTTATTGAAAATATGTAACATTTATAATTATTTTATGTGCCTACAACTGCCTAGCATCGTCTAGATCCATTGAACCCAAATTGTGAATAGTGATAGATGATCTGATTTTGTGTCCTAGCGGTAAGCTTCATTTCAAATAATTTAAATCGAGACTTAAAAAATATTTTGGAGTGTGAAGCATAAATAAACAAAAAATGAAAGAACATTGTTCAAAACTAGTTTATAAGTACAAGGCTTATTCATCATTTTAGAGAATAGCCATCATTTTATAGTATTTCAGAGTAAATGATTTTTTATTTTTTATTTTTTTGGCTAAAGTGTGGATCCTTCTATTTCAATAAACCAAAAAAATAGTGTACAATTTTACAAGCATGGAGCTCAATACATCTAGGTCAGAACCTTAAAGTCTAACATAGAAAACCCGAACCTAAGGAAAATGAACAAAAAAGTAACCTGGCTTCTGGAAAGCCCGTGAACTTTCCCACTCACCACTTTTAGAAAAGAACGAATCATCTAAGCCATCCATAAAAATATCAACGGACAAGGAGGAAAAAGCTCATTCAAAAAGACCGAAGAATAAAGGTCCAGCCTCCCAAGTTGCAAGATAAAACTTAGCCGTTGATCTTCAAATAACTAAATCCAATGGCTGATAATGATATCACTCCAGAAAAGAAGGAATGACGTTAGTGAGCGGAGAAGTGCAGTTTTTGGAACCCTCTCCCTGCAACGTGTTGGAGGTTGAGTGGCATTGCTACGAAAACTCCAAAACTGCTTCCCAAATGAAAGCGGTGCGATCAGCCAGAAACCACCTGGGGGGTGGTATTCCAAGCCGAGACCTCGATTTCTTAAAAATCCAGCATCCAAAAAAAACAAGGCTCTTCCTGCACATGTGGATCTCCCTCGCCTGAACCTGGAACCCTGAAAAGAAGAGAGGCTTGATACTGAATGGATCTTGGGGGGATTCTCTTCGTTGGGAAACCCACAAAATTTCTCGTAGCCTCCCTCCAACAAACCCCAACTTAAGAATCACCCCGTCAAATCGAAGAGATTGACGGTAGCGAAGGAAGTCGATAAACAAAAGAGCCTGAAGTTTAACCTCCATACTAAAACCATTGATTTGCCACCTCCAAAGCCGATGGTTGAGAATGATTTCGCACGAGTCAATTTAGTGGAAAGATAAAGTGTGATCAAAGGTGGTTTTCCAACCCATTCCCTGCCACGTGTTGCAGGATGTATGTGATCACTATGAATGCTCTGAAACCATTACCACCTTGAAGGCAGTGTGAACAGTCGTGAACCACCTGGGAGGTAGTTTAGCACACTGGAGCCCGTAAACTATGACCACCAACTGCCAAAAGGAGTGGATCCGATTGCAAACACTTAACCTCTTTGTCCTGGTTGGGATTATTAATTGGAAAGAGTGTTTCCACGAGCTACAACGTGGGGAAATATTAGAGATCAACAACCCTCTTGCTCATGCATCTAGGCTGCCTGACAGGGTGCCCTTCTTATTAGCTCTGATAGCCCAAAAAGACACTTCAACTTGGGGACTATCAGGTCGAGCTATTATCCCTTGATATGAGTCTAAACAAATCCCTATCCTCTTCTGCCTGTGTGTCACAAATAGCACTCAGTCTACTTGGACTTAAATCCTGCCATTTCATTGACATATTATTGTTTGTGCAGCTAACTCCTTGGTTGGCCAAAAGATCCACCAACTTATCTGCCTTTTCGCGAACATGGTGGAAACTAATAGTGCATAGGCCGTGAAGATGGCTTTGAGTTCTTTGAAAGACCCGATTAAGCTTCCAATGCTTAGAGACTTTATCCGAGGCAGTTCCACTATGAATTTTTTGCACTATTTTGATAACTAACTCCGAATCTGCTTCTATCATGACGTTTAGATAGTTGCTTTGCTTTAGTGAATCAAGCCATTGTTCCATGGCCATTAGTTTAGCCATGCTATTGGTAGTTGTACCTAAGTGGCCATGAAAAATGGAAACGATACTGTCCTCTGCATTTATGAGGACCGCTCTAAACCCTGCAATTCCCGGATTCCCTTTTGAAGCATCATCAATGTTGTACTTTAAATAGCCCTCCGGAGGAGGATGCCAAAAATCCTTCTCTGCTTCCGACAAAATGGACTTCCTGTAAAGGCCAAGGAGGGAAAGCCCATTCAACCCCAGCTGCCTAAGAACCTTTAAATCTATGTCTATGTGTGGGTTTTTAGGGAGGAAGCAAACAATAGTTCTCACTGTCTCCTTAAGCTGTTTCAGGATTATCTCCAGCAGGTGTTGGGGGGGCTTTTTTTCCTCCTTAAAAATTCTTTTATTTCTCTCTTTTACATATGATGAAGCTAGGTGTGATAGCCCAAGCTAAGTTAAGAATTTCATTCTCTGAGAAACTTTTCCTCCATATGCTGAGGGTGTTAATGATGCACCCTCTATCTCTATCAAATTGCTGAAAATTAGTAGCAAAAAAATCCCACAACCAGGATGTGACGATGCAATTGTTGAGTAAATGTTCCATAGCTTCTTCTTGATATTCATACAGCGGGCACCTTGAAGGCCCTTGAACCCCCATTTTCCTAATGTTATCCCAGGTAAGGATTTTTTTGTGGTACACAACCCACATGAAGAGTTTGATTTTCATCCACCCTTGATGCCTCCAGAGATTTTGCCATATTTTTTCTGGTCTTCAGGTATCCAATTCAAGAAGAATGCTTTTAGCTTCCTTCAGAATAAAGGTACCCTCACTGTTATTCACCCATCTCAATTGGTTTTGTCCCTCTGCCACTAAGATCTTCCTTTTATCTAGAATTTTCCTGAGCTCCTCTGCTTTGGTTATCAAGAGATTGTTATTTTTGCGTTCTACATTTCTCCATGTTCTCCACTTATCCATAGGATGAGAATGTGTCCAAAATTCCTTAACATTTATTAACCCTTGGGAATATGTCTCTTGTTTAAGCTCAGAAAATTCTTCTTTAGCCAGAATTGGTTCTTGCTGCCACTTATCTTCCCAAAAAAGAGCAAGATTTCCATCTCTAATTTCCTAGAAGCTATTCTCTTGTACTAGTCTTCTGTTCTCCCAGGATTTGTTCCAAATATGATAACCGTTTATATTCCCTGTCATTCTTATAAGATCACCATTCTACCAGAAGCTGGCATATTTTCCTTTCCAAATATTTTCCCATGGAGTTTTTGGATGCTGGACCCACCGCCACCAAAATTCGGCCCCTAAAGTCTTACTGAGAATCCCTTGATCATCCAATCCAAGACCTCCATGGTTCTTGGGCTTGCAAATCTTATCCCAAGACACCAAGGCCCATTCTCTCTTAGACTCCTCCTTGCCCCAAAGGAAGTTTCTTTGAATATTTCTCAATTTCTCAAGGACACCTTTTGGAGGAGGGAGGGTGGATAACATGAAAATAGGGATTACTTGAAGAACTACTTTTGTAAGAACTAACCTAGCAGCAAGGTTTAAAGATCTAATGGTCCATTTATTTACTTTGTCCTGCAACTTGTTGATCAAAGTATTAGGCCCCTATACTACTAGTGTAACCCCTTATTTTTATTAGTACAAACCACTTATTATATTGATGTACCCATGTAGTGCCCATATTGTTACTATTGTGCCCCATAGAAGCCCACTATTGTTATTATTGTGCCCTTACATTATTATTGTTATTCGGCTCTGATTATGTTATGAGCCCTTAGACTCCTATATATAGAAAGGAGGTCTTTTCATTTGTATAATCCAAGAATTGTTCATTTATGTAATGTAAAGGAGGTTACCCCCTCGAAGAGGCTAAATTCTAAGTCGTTGATCTATCTTTTCTATCTTTTCTTGAGCTGGTTTCATAACATTTGGTATCAGAGCATTTGGATTCTAGGGTTTCGCTGCTCCAAACAGGTCATCGTGGCATTTTCGCTATAACTTGTTTTCTGTGACGTTTCAGAAGTCGCAAAAAAAACCCATTTGAGAAGACTTGGTGCTGAACTTTGTGTCCTAAGTTCAGAGCGTTTCGCAAGATATTTGCAGAGATATGATCTGAGGAATTTGGCCTTTTTGCAGACTCCTGAATTACACTCAAAACAGGTGACCTGGGGAAAATCATCATAACTTTCTTTCTGAGCATCAGATTGAAATTTCATAAGAAGTTACAGAAAGAGAACGGACTTTAGTTTTCATTTATATATTTTTCAAAGTCAAAGGTTGAAACAGTGACACGTGGCATGTCGTACAATTTTGCTCTACTGAATTAGTCTATAATCAAGTCACTGTGGGAGATTTCGCATAACTCTTTCTTGGAGAATCCAATTGGGGTCAGACTGGTGGCATTGGAAAGAGCACACAGAGCACTACTAAAGGTTGTAGTTTCAGAGCTTAAATATCTGAAAGTATAAAGTTACAGTCATTTCAAGATTGAGCTCCTAAAATCAAGAAAAAGCAAGATGAAGAAGTTTGATGGCAAGGATCCGGTAAATTGGATATGTCAGATGGAGCAATATTTTGATCTACATGGTGTACCACTATTATAAAAGGTATGTATTGCATCTTCATATTTAGAACCAGATCAATTTTTATGGTATAAATGGCTTTTTTCTCGTAAAAAACTTGTTACGTGGTCAATTTTCATGGAGAAAATGATAGCAGATTATGAGGATACAAAGAGCAACACCTTCTTTAGAGCAACACCACAACAATTTGAAAGAGTAAAAGGGCTTTCTAACATAGTGGAAAGTAAAATTATGGCAACAAGGAAGTTTACCCCTCACAACTATAAAGATGGAAGTGTTGTTTCCTCTAGCCTTCCACAACCTACAAGGGTTACACCACAACAATTGGAAGAAAAAAGAGAAAAAGGGCTTTGTCACAATTGTGATTGCAAATGCACTAAAGGTCATAAGTGTGCTGAGAAGAAAGTGTTTACATAGAGTATGAAGAGGAGGAAGAAAAGGATCAAGAATCATCAAAAGAAGAGGATATACGCTAGGACCCCATGCCAGAGAAAGAAGAAATGAATCAGACCATATCTTGTAAAGCATTGG